>JBBPCX010000040.1:27836043-27856110 GCA_037974365.1 Hydrocynus forskahlii | reverse complement strand
ACCCTAACCCTAACCTTAACCCTAACCCTAACCTTAACCCTAACCCTAACCCTAACCCTAACCCTAACCTTAACCCTAACCCTAAACCTAACCCTAACTGTGACATATTAGCACTGACACTGGTGGTGTTACGCACGGCGCATTAAAACACATAGGGTAGTGAAGCGTTGTCCTAGCATGAAAAAAGGCCTAAAGCGTGACCGCAGCACGTATTTTGAATAGATTTTGTTGTGATGGCTGCACAAAAAGTCGTGAGATCAGGTTGGTACACCTTAAAGTTAGTAAATAGAAAGGACGTCTGAATACTTTTGGACAACACCTTTAAAACCACCTAATCTCTGTATACAGATCTGCTGATTATCTATCCAATTATTGTGGTATTCTATTAATGTTCTTGCAGTCGTGTCAGATAAGGGCAATCTACAATATGAGACTGTGATCTGAAATGATGTTCTCAGCACATAACACCTATAGTCCAGCTGTTAGAAAGTTCAAAAGGCAGTTGCATGAGGCTAGTTTCTTTGAGTTTTATGCTAACTATGCTAGAAATTATAGGATTCACAGTGCAAAGCTATAATCAGTGTTTTTAATGTCAAGTTCTTCTAGGACCGTAAAGAGCCTTTTGTTATTAGTCTCTTTGAAACTGGAGTAGGAAATCTTGCCTGAAAGCCTGAAATCTTACTGTGAGGGAGGAAAAAAAGACTGTAAATCATGTGGGAGTGTGATGATAATATATCAAACAGCGAAGCAGCTCTTCTGTAGGGTCGAGCTGAGTTGGAAAAGAACACTAGTATTAAGTTTATGTCACGTACAAAAATATACATAGTCTGTATTGGGAGGCCAAGTCAGCAACTCTTTGTAATGTTCCTCAAACCATTGTCGAACAGTGTTTGCAGTTTGGCAGGGCACCTTATCCTTTAGAGAATGCAATTGGCATGACGGGGTGTACTTGTTCTGATGTTTAGGTAGGTGGTACATGTCGAATTAATATCCACATGAATGCCAGGACCCAAAGTTTTCCAGCAGAGCATCGTCCAGAACATCACACTGCCTCCACTGGATTAATTCCTTTGTATAGTGTATCCTTGTGCAATCTCTTTCTCAGGTAAGTAACGCACATGCATCCGGCTGTCCACATGATTTAAAATAAAACATGTTTCATCAGACAAAGCCACCTTCTTCCATTGCTCCATGGTCCAGTTTTGAGGCCCATTGTTGTTGCTATTGGCGGTGGACAGAAGTCAGCATGGCCACACTGACAATAACTCTTCTGTGGGATTGGACCAAACAGGCTATTCTTCACTCAACAATCTGTTTCCACTGCTATAATGTTGGACAAGGCTGTGAGGTTGAATGTGTCACAGTTTCTCTGTACGTTGAATGGGTTTTGGGTCAGCGTTCCGTAAAATGTGTCCAAACTGCCACAAATAAATGCAATTGTGATCACAGCATGAACAGTACAGCTGAATTCATTTGAAAAAGGTAGAAACAGCCGGTCTCTCCACTGATTATGCCTGCAGGAGTTGGAGAGAAGGTTTTATGTGTTAGATTTGTGACTGGTATAATGGGAGGGGGAGAAAATATTTTATATGGTAAATTTCATTTCTGTGCCAGGGTACTTTATGTAAAACTGCAATGTCAAATGTGTTTTAATGCTTGTCACAAGCTTACAATAGAATCCACTGTTTTCTGCAAAATGTGTATGCACCAGTTTAGAACTAGTGTTAACATACTCCCATAGCAATTTCAGCTGAACTTGTTTTTTCTCCTTTTTTTGACAATTATTTCTAATAGTTACAGTTCCTTAATGCTTTTATTATATTTTCTTCCTCTTTTAAAATGCATCAGACCCAACAAGACTCATTAACTGTGGCAAAATAGCTGTTATGAATAGCCTTGTGGCTTTAATTTACACCACAAGTTATCACCACCAAGTTGGGTGGATGGAGTAATAGTGCCTGGCATGTTTGGCGAGACTGTGTTCTCATCGTCCTTGCCGTGTACTTTGTGGCTGACGCGCATATCTTCCTGTGACACCTCTCGTTAGCGTGTGTGTGTGAAACTAGCCCGAGGCTGGTGTGGAAACTGGCTGTGCTGCGTCTGAGACTGAGGCAGAACGGCAGATTTAGTGGGGATGAGAGTCTGGCTAGGCTGGGAATACCCCTATCAGCTTCAGAAAACAGAATAAGTGCTTTATCTCCACCGCTGAAGCTGCACCATGCACAGAACAAGCCTCCCCGCCCTTCTCCCTCCATACCCCCTGCTTTGGATTCTGACATTTCCAGGGCTCAAGGAACAGGGGTGGGATATGAGGAGGAGGGCAAACAAAAAAAGGAAAAAATAAGAGAGCAGTGTATTAAACGGTTATCTGCCTGCCACATTTGGCTGGAGCCACCGTAATCCCCCCGAGTGCCAAAGCGATCTTGCATTGTAATGAAACTCTAAGAACGACATAATCGTCCGTGTGTCCCTCTGTTTGCGCCTGGTAAGTCCCGCGAAAAGCCAAGCCAAACCCAGGGGAAGGATGAACAGTGGTGCAGCCTTCTGTGAGCACTCTTTTTTGAGTTTCCTCTTTCTCAACCCACCCTACTGCATGGGTAAATGTGACGCGCCATCATTAGAAATGATAAATCAACTAAAATTCCCTTCACAAAAAAAATCTGGATCTGGCCGTTGGCATTCCAAGAATCCAAGAGTGAATTTTGTAGGTCAGTCACAAAGGAACCTGATGCGGCTCTGAGTAATTGGAAACTGTGGTATTGTTTCATCCTATAAGTTCATTGTGAAAGGCCTGACTTACAGCATAAGGCATTGTGAGGAGCAATGAGGCCGGCCTTAACTCTGTGTTAAATTGGTCTGAAATGGGGCTGTGACTCCGCATTAGCATGCCTGATGCTTTTTATCGGTTGCCCTTTCACATCGCGCAGCCCGACCATGTAATGCCACCAAATTTAGTCACCAATGAAGCAAGTGGACGCTGTAATACAGTTTAGCATTTGCTTATTACACAAGGCTTTTGAAAAGGTTAGGGAAGGTAATGGCCTGTTTCTGAAAGGCTCACGTGGATCCATGGTACTGTTTACGGCAACGTAAAACGTCACCGATTTGCACACCTCAAAGCACTTTTACTGAGGTATAGTAATGAAAAGGGAAAGTGTGGCAATTGTTTTGGTTTTTTTATCCATTATCCTTAAAAAAATATCATATATATGAAAATTATAATAGGTAATGACTGAAATCATAAAAGTTTGCATTCTACAAACCATTTGCACGGTCCCTTGCTTTGTGCAAATCTCTGAAGTTTTGAGAAATGACGGACTTTAAGGCCGAATTATAACACTGCGTCTTCTAACATTTGGGCCATCATGCATAATGGTGTAATGAAACTCTGATATGGACCCAAATGCAGAGTACACTGAGTAGACTTGATCCAAGATACAGTTCAAAATGCAAAAGGCAAAGTCCAAAAATATAGCTAAAAGTCCAAAACCAGAAAATTCAATAAGAAGCAGTCAAAGACCGGTCCACAAGGCAAAAGAGTAATCCAAAATTCCAGAAAAGGGTCAGAGAAGGGTCACAAGAAATCAATGCAGACAAAAAACCAGGGAACCACTTGGTAACATATGGGGCACCACTTGTAAAACAGCTTCACAAATTTAGAGGTGTCATTTTTTCATCATTTAGCGTAATGTTCACACAATTTTCACACATTTAGAGCTAAATGTGTTCAAAAAACAGTGTTACGTTTTGGTACATTTTCTTGCTGTGTAATTTTTAAATGTTAAATTTAAATGTTAAATCTAACTCTAAATCTTAAATGTTAAATCTAAATGTTAAATCTAAATCTAAATGTTAAATCTAAAACTAAATGTTAAATCTTAAATCTAAATGTTAAATCTTAAATCTAAATGTTAATTCTAAATCTAAATGTTGCTTTTACAAAAGGCGAGAGATATGCTAATTGGCCACGCCCAGTGATTACAATTGGCTGGTACTTAGCAGGGGGTTGGACTGTGTGCTGTGATATTCCTTCCCCAACATGGAGGATTTAACTTAAATGATCTTGAATCTAAATGTTAAATATGAAAAATACATCTCGTACTCTAAATGTGAGGCTCAGTGAGACCTTTCCAAAGACCCCTCTTCTCCATAATAGCCCTGGCAATCCAGAATTATTGTCCGAAAACCATTCACCTCGCCCGGGTGTCCCCTTGCTTTTGTCCGAGGTGAACAGTTGTCTAATAACTCCAGATCGTGGGGGGGTATTATGACAAACGAGGGGTCTTTGGAAAGGTCTCATTGAGCCCTATCTAACTGTGAGGTTTCACGGGGATTGGTGGTTGCCCTGCCTAGAAAAGCCGCGAGCACCTTCTGTGGGGGACTAAAGTACACCCCGGCGAGGTGAGCGGTTTTTGGATAATAACTCCGGATCGCCGGGGCTTTTATGTTAAACGAGGGATCGTTGGAAAGATGTCACCGAGCCCTATCTAACTGTGAAGTTTCACATTCAGAGTGCGAGATATATTTTTCATATTTAATATTTAGATTTGAGATCATTAAGGGCAAATCCTCCATGTTGGTGAGGGGAGATCACAGGACATAGTCCAGCCCCCTGCTAAGTACCAGCCAATTGTAATCATGGGGCGTGGCTAATTAGCATATCTCTCGCCATTTGTAAAAGCAACATTTAGATTTAGATTTAACTTTAAGATTTAAGATTTAACATTTAGATTTAGGATTTAAAATTTCGATTTAGATTTAACATTTAGATTTATATTTAACATTTCGATTTAGATTTAACATTTAGATTTAGATTTAACATGTAGATTTAGATTTAGCATTAAATTTAACATTTAACAACTATGCAGCAAGACGTAACACTGTTTTTTTTTTAACACATTTAGCTCTAAATGTGTGAAAACTGTGTGAACATTGCACTAAATGATGAAAAAATTACACCTCTAAATGTGTGAAGCTGTTTTCACAAACAGCGCCCCATATAGGCAGGGCTTAGTATACTTCACTCTGAGAGAATGTCTCTTAGGTCTATATAAACTCCTTAGGCCCAGTACTCAGGTGATTCTCTGGGAGTGTCAGTGCCTGACTGTCCAGGGCTAGACCTTACACATGGGAACTAGGTGGCAGCATCTGACCCAGAAGGTACAGAAAACAAGGATGATTTTCCTCCCTCTATTCAAATATTTGTACAATACTTTTGCACTTAGACCTAGGTCATCCATTAAAGCCAGCAGAAAATATGCTGGCTAGCTAGCGTTTCCTAAAAACTGCAGCAATTAGTTAATACACCTGCTTAACTTGCTACAAGTAGCTAGTTTTCTCTAGTGCATAATATGAACTAGATGGTAACATCCAAACTGTACAAAAAATAAAGAGTATTTTCCCTCTCTCTATTTAAGATGGCACTGTTTCTGGAATATTTTGACACTTGTTCGTTTTTTTGATCAGTTAGGTTATTTTCACACCTACCTTGTTTGGTTGAAACCTTCTGGCTTTTCAGTTTGGTCTGAATCAAAATAGCAGGTATGAAAAGTGCTTGGGGCCATGGTCAAAATTTGGTCCAACCCAAAGAGGTGGTCTCAGTCCAAAACTGAATCAAGTTCGATTCATTTGCAGCGTGGAAGAGGAGACAAAGAATTCAACTGTAATTCAAGGAGAATGAGCAAAAAAAGAACAAGAGAACAATGCCATCTAGAGATTAAGCAACTTTCTTTCTGTTTATTTTTAAAGATGCCATCAAAAAAATGATAAGGACAGTTTTTTTTAAATGTTGAACTGGCAACATGCCAACCTCAGACACATACCCATCTGAACCAATCAGTGTTGAGTGCCGGGAGTCGCAGCCCACGTAGATGATGACGACAGGACACAGGTGTATCATGCCAAGTTCTTCAGTGCGTTCTCAAATCTGTAACATGAAACCAAAGTGAAAAATATCAAATGCATTAAAAAAAACAAATGTTGTTCTAGACCTCCAGGTGAGAAAACACCCTTAGAGTCAAAAAATCTAAAAGCAAAATCTAATTTATCTATCTGCTCTATGTTGTTGTGTTTGGTTAAACACACTATTCTATACGTTAAAAATCACTACAATAAAATTACAGGGGTTGCGGGTGCTCCACATGCTCCATCTGTCTCCTTGATAGTCCAGTCAGTGGCCGTCATTGTTTTCTTGTATGTATCAATTACAAGGTTTCACATTATGACCGTAAGCAGTAAAGAAATAGCAGGAGAACCAGAGTCCTGCTGTTGTACCAGTTGACCTGAGGTCAGGTGCTAAATCACTTGTATTGAGTCAGTAGGCGCAGATCACTCCAGGGCAGGCAAAAGCAGTGGACTGGACGATGGGCTCTTGAGCTACTTCACTCTATATTCTCATTCCTCTTTGGGCTAGTCATCATGGGTTTACAGTTCTGTTCACCGCTGTTTCCGCAGTCTTGGCCGTACTTTTGATTAGCAGCCCTGTCAGCTTTTAGAACTCGAGTTCCAAGCCAAAGCAAACCCTAAGGGCACTTCTCGCAGTATCTATATTTATTTATATATAGCGGCCCCTGCTATTTTACAGTTTGGAGGTCCGGTGTGAATTTCGTCTTGTAATTACCGCACGCTGAATTAGCATACTTTCCTAACCACATGTTAAATTCACTCGCCTTATTTCACCCACCATGACCCGCGCTAAGCATTTTAAACCGATAATTCACCCCCGTGCCAAAAAAATGTTAAAAGCAGGGCCTCATTAGCATAATGATAACAGGTCCCTCCTGACTTTCATTCATTATTTGCGATGTTAGCAGTCGTGGGTGAAGTGTTCTCTAAAATGGTTGGGGGTGAGGAGGCAGGCCACAGTGTTGACCAGATTTTAGATCTGATTTATGGTAGAGAGTAGGCCTTGGTGACATGCAAGGACAGCCCTCCATTGATTTTCCCCGTCTCGCCAATTGATTTTCATTCATTATTAGAACTGTTAGAATTTTGGTGACGCCCAAGGAAAATCGATGTTTTTTTATCATTAGTATTTACACTGTAAACATTTCAAGAGAAATGAACTAGTCCAAAATGACATAAGCGAGATAGAATTATATATTGAATAAGTTAAGAACATTATTTCTTTATACATTTTGAAGACAGTTTCTTCCAACAGTGACAATTTGTGGATCAAAGAATCCTTCATTTTATGTGGTCTACTGTGCTGATGAAATTCTGGTCCAGGACAGAGGCCTGAGGGGAGGGCAAGGAGTGTGCCAGTCCATAATTACATCAGCCCCCTATTGACTTTCATTCGTTGCTAGCACTGTTAGCATTTGCGTGTAAAGCATTCCTTTAAACGGTGGAAAAAAGGACATCGCGATGATCAGATTTCACATATGATTTATGGTGGAGAGCAGGCTGAGGTGATGGGCCACTCCATTTTGGCAAGACTCCTGCTCTTAATCAGTCCTTGCGGCTGGATAATGACATGCATTATTTAACACCAGCGCCCTATAATGCCACTTCGCCGGCTCTCGTGTTTCTGCTGTCCTGTGGAGCGTGAGGGGTGTGAGGGCTGTGCCCCCGGACAGTCTACGTTTGCAACGCTGATTTGGGCCTTGTCAAGATTCGCCTCGCAGCTCGCTTTTGATTTGAAAGTTTAAAATGTTGATCAGGGGTTGAAATGCAGTGTTTTGAAATGGAAATGCTTGTGCCGCTCTTCAGCTTAGCAGACATTGCATTGTTCACGCCTGACTGTTCTTCATATGCTATTTGGATTGCAGTGAAGTGAGGTGAAAGCACTGAATTATTGGACGTGTCGTTTTGATCTTTCAGCTCCCTGCTGTATGAACTGAGCTCAAGTGCACGCGCACATGTTCACATGCCACAGTTTTATTTTACGTCAGATTTGTTTGGTTACCAAACCTGGTAAAAAGAATTATCCATGATTTATAACCTCTAATTTAGGCTATTTCCATAGCAGCCATAAAAAATCCAGTTCCTACTTATTGAGCCTTTGCAATATTGTTACTGTTTAATGTTGATTGAATGTATTTGTAGGATAGAAATCTGTAAACCTACAAGTGAATTGCTTTTTAAGTGAACAAGCTGACATTATGTTTTTATTGTGCTTAAATGCATAGTTTGAATAGTGGGTGTTGTCCTGGATTTTCTGATATCAAGAGAGTATTTCCACAGCAAGGCCTCTTATTTTCCCCATCATTGCTCACTAGCAGCTCAACACAGAGTCACAGCATTTCACATACAAGGAGGCAGCAGTGTCACGGCTAATTTGAGTTATTGAGAAATTGTTTGTTTCATTACATGAATTAAAGACATTTGAGTTGGTGGAATGGCTACTAGGGTGCCTACAGAAGACAACTTGCCTGCTATAACAACTGACAGCATTCTGCAGTTAAATAAATTCTAACTACCAGAGGCCTTTACACCTTTACAGCAGAGAGTCAGACAGAGGTAACCTCCCACAAACACAAACACACACACACAAACCCTGGTTTGTTAAAGAATCTAAATATAGAATTTTGCTTACATGCTACATTTCAAAACTATACATGCATTGATAAGTATATAGAACACTTAAATAAATTATATCAGTATAGTCCATTATGATATTTTTGGATATTTTGATGGTCGATATTCGTTATTTATTCATCTTGTATTCATAATAATGAATGAGTCTAATCTTTTCCAAGCATTAGCACACCTGACTGTGTTGCTGTTCGTTTGGAGTAAAAACCTGCAGCCTCTTGCGACAGTTTCTAGACCCAGTGTTTCTGAAGGGCAGTAATTGGGAGTTTGTCCCACATTAGGTGTTGGAACATTGCTGTGAGGATTTGATTGCATTCAGCCACGAGAGCATTAGTGAGGTCAGGTACTGATGTTTAGTTGTGCATCACTATAACTCATCCCAGAGGCACCCAGACGGCCCTTGTAATGAGTGAGTTCAGCTTCTTTGAGGAGCACCCATTGCTGACACAGGTGTTCAGGTTCACAGTCTCCACAGAAAACTGGCAGAGTGCAAAGTCTCTGACGACTGACATGATGAGACTGAGGGGCAAATGGATCCGGGTTTACAGACACAGCAGCTTAATTTTTTCAAAGAAGGGATGCAGTACCTTAGCTGTAATCCCCTGGGTCAACAAACAAATTATGACAACACAACTCTCTTTTTTCATCCCAGCAGGGGACCGTCTGATACCTTGGCTAGTTTCTCATGTTACATCCAAGTCATTTGTGTCATACATGCACGCCATACATTTTTGTTGACGTTTGCAACCATCAGACATATCTGGAGTGTCGGCTTACTGTGAGTAAGCCACCAGACTGCCAGGCCTTCTAATGCAGCAGGCTGAGGGAGTCTGAGCCCCAGGCAGTGTAAGACGAAACAAAAGTATGGCCAACAGGCTGGTGTCAATCCAAACCATTTATCCCACTCCTTAAATTATCATTTGACAGAAAAACTGGACCTCTGACTCCATTTTGTATAGTAAGAAGTTGGGTATTTCAGCCACGAGAGCATTAGTGAGGCCCGCTACTGATGTTGGGTGATTATCTCTGCATCACTACAACTCATCCCTGAGGTATGGAGACAGCCATTTTAATGAGTGAGTTCATCTAATTTAAGGAGCACCCATTGGACACTCAGCAGATTCTCTGATCAACCATTAAACCAAACAGGCTAATCTTAGATTCTTTGGACTGTTTGTATGTTGGCCTTAGTTGTGATTTGTGACGTAGCGATGCGGTTTTGACAAAATTTCATAAAGAATTCCAACAGATATATTACCCCTGCTAGGTACACTATGTGGACAAAAGTTTTGGGACCCCTGACCATTACACCAATGACACTGCATTCAGACTTTACTATGGAGTCAGCTATAACAGCTTCCAATCTTATTGGAAGGCTTTCCACAAAATTTTTGAGTTTTTGTGGGAATTTGTGCTCATTCATTCTGTAGAGCATTCATGAGTTCAGGCACTGATGTTGGATGAGAAGGCCTGGCTCACAATCTCCGTTCCAGTTCATCCCAAAGGTGTTGGACGGGGTTGAGGTCAGGGCTCTGTGCGAGCCAGTCAAGTTCTTCCACACTGAACTCATCCAGCCATGTCTTAATGGAGCTCGCTTTGTGAAGCTTCTTCTCAAAACTGTGTCCACAAAGTTGGATGCATGGTGTTGTCCAAAATATCTTGGTAAGCTGAAGCATTAAGATTGCCCTTCACTGGAAGTGAGGCACTTAGCCCAAACTCTGAAGAACAGGCTTGTCCCAATACTTTTGGCCATCTAGTGTTTTTTGCTTTACTCATGTTTAACAATATGAAACATTATGTTAAAAAGGCCTGCTATCATAGGGACTGTCTTAATGAACCCGTTTTTGAGAGTGCAGAGCCATCAAAAGACGTTCCCCTCCACTGTCTGTTACTTCACAGTGCTAGCGTCCGTTACAGTAGATGGATTTGTCTCTCATACTCTGACCCATAGCAAGGTTAAAAACGCTTTGTAGTCAGAGAGAGAGACAGAGAGGGGGATCTGCTGGGACTAATTTCAATGTGTTCAAACAGAGTGAGCTTTGATCCAGAGGTCACGTAACAGAGTGCTCGCTTCAGTTTAAAGAGCAGCAGTCTAGAGCACTGTACACTCTCCAGAAGCTTCTATCAGGCAGACAGTTAGGATTTAACAAACAGGGCCAAGCTCACACACACAGACACACATACACACACACACTCTCTCTCTCTCTCTTTCTCTCTCTCACACACACACGCAAAGTTACCATTCAGTAATGTAATGCCAGTGCTAGTCTGGATTATCGGCAAACATCTTTGCTTTGGAATGCAGACGATGGAAACTGTGATTGTATTGCGATTATTATGTGAATAATATTTTCCTATTTGACTCCCCCATTTGACAAGACCTGAACTGTGGACCCATGTGGTGATGTTTTGCCCATCTCCCAATGACATGAAGCAATTTTATTACTATTAATTTTGCAATGCAGCAAAACAATCATTGTTTTGGCACAATGTCTTATTGCTGCTTGTGCATAAAGTCAATGGGAACCTAGCCAGACTCCACAAATAATATACATGGGATGCATCGGCCTATGCGAACAGATTTGCTCTGCGAAAATGAACTGAAATATTTCCGTTTTGACATTTAAGCCATGATTTCCCCTGAAAATATACACAATGACGGGCGGCCTGATGGGTGTAGAACAGGCGTGCACGTGTTAGATTGTTTATCGCCAGCGCCGCATATTCTTATTGCATATCTAGACCGACACACCTCATCCTTCTCCCCAGCTCCGGCGCTAGCCGTTCTGCGACTGCTTGTTTAGCTGTGTTGCATCTGCGGAGACCGGGCCGAGCTGTAATTAACCAGAATGGAAGTGTCAGTCAAGCACAGGAGATGAGCTGCAAATGTCTACAGCTGTCTAGCATCAGCAAAGCTCAACCTTCACCACCACTGGTGGGGTCCCTAAAGTCAGCATACGCACACACATACTCTCACACATTATCCACTCAATCACACGCCCCCTCCTGACACTCGTCTGAAATTGACATGCCATCAGCTTAATCAAGCTCCGGAATATAAGACTGAATGCAGCAGAGCTGGTTTGTCTGTATTGTTGATTATTGCAGATGATGGGGAATAAAATGTCTCGCTACCATCATCATTACTTGCTTTCATTCCCAACAGGCTGCTCAGCAAATTCTTAATTTACCGTGCAACCAGGTCTGAGGCCCAGACTATCTTGGCTGGAGCATCCAGAGTTGTTTGTTAGCAAATGCTGATCCAAGATCAGTGGACTTAAGACCAATTCCCAATGTTTCTTGCAAAGTCTCAAGTTCAGAATGTAAATCTTGTTATTAGCTTTAGGCATTGTGCTGTACAAAAGTAAACCCCTATTGGGAACCTGTCAAGCTTGATACAGCTTCAAATAACAAGCCTTCCATTAAGGGAAGTTGTTTTTAGTAGCAAATGCACTAGCTAGCATAGCATACTCCCATGCTAGTCAGTTCTTTATGGCATGTGGTTCTTCATTGTGTCCAGCAGACTAAAGGTTTTTTAAATGGAAAAAAAAGGTCATTTAAAGCTGCATGAAACCTGATGCGGCGCCAATAACTGTGCATGGCCATAGCAAAACGTATTTTGCACATTTACTGCAGTAAGTATGGCAATCCTGATTTAATCTTTCTTTTATCTGGCTGAAATTCCAAGAGGGAAGGATCAGTTCGGTCCAAGTCAAGTTGCAAGTCAGAAAAGGGAGAGTCTGAGTCAAGTTGTGAGTCAGTTGAAGGAAAGTCTGAGTCAAGCCACGAGTCAGTTAAGTGTGAATCCTAATCTAGTTGCAAGTTAGTTAAGGGCGAGTCTGACTCCACTTGTGAATCAGTTACGAGTCTGCAAGTCCCGAGTCAGTTAAGAGTGAGTCTGAGTCAAGTTGCCAGTCAATTCAGGGCAAGTCTGAGTCAAGTTCTGAGTCAGTTAATAGCAAATCTTAGTCAAAATGCTACCTGAATACAATTTCGAGACACTGACTCAAGTCTCTGGTTCTGTCTGATGGAACAGATGTGCCTTCTTTTTCAACAGCATTTCAGTCTACATTGGTTCTAGATGTGATACTCATCAAAACATAACAAATGAACTTGACATTAGGCTTATTTCAGTTTAGACACTATTGCTCAATTGTTTCAAGTGCTCTGATCACACATGGACAACGAGGTGTGTAGCTGTTTCTACCTGGTAATTCTAAGCATTTTGAAAGTGTCTCAGTTGACCCCTTATGATCAAATTTCATAAAGGTAAAAAAGATATTACACAAACTACATTGCTGGACCTCATCCATTCAAAAGAATCTAACTTGAACAGGACTTCAGTGTCATGATCTGCACTAACTAAGCCTTTTACCTGACACCAGCAGTGGGATTTTCTCACCAGGAACACATCAACTATTCATGCCGTTCATGTGCTGTTCATGTGCTAAACATGTTATCAAATTGGGAGATTTCATGGAAAAGGGCCCCAGGCATGCAAGATCCTTAAGACTAAGCTCCATCTTGAGCCAAGCTCATGCTTATATAGCCAAAGCCTGAGGCGGCCAAATGTGAGATCCAATTACACATAATAAATGATTACATGCTTTGCAAACAGCCAGCTAATTAAGGTCTTGGTCAAATAATTGATCTAATCATGAATAGCTAATTAGTTTCTTGTAATGCTACCAGAAGAGTTATGCATCGTTTTGGTCATGCTTGTGGTATATGGAGGTTACGTTTAGCTGTAAACAGGTTTTTATGTTTTATGGATGCTCTAGATTGGACCTCGTTAAACACCTAGCCACTACAGTGTCCTACTGTGGTCCAGCATTCTCCAAATTCCAAACACTTCACCACATTTTGGTGCACCATTTGTTTGTTGAGATGTCTGTGAATACTTTCCCCCTTTCAGACTTTTCTCTTTGTGCTTTGCGTCATTCCTTTTTCATACCACTGTCAATGCTAGTTGGGGACCTTGTCTAAGAATACCTTGAGCCTAACAGAATGCTGTCCTACATTGTCATCATCCTTCTGACTTTCTGTAACCCACGGAAAAGAAAAAGGAGGTTTCAATTTGTCCATGGTTCCCTTCCAGCAAATGTAGTTGATGTGGACATGTCGTTTTTATTAAAACAGTCTTCAGCATTGGGTGCGCCTGGACCGCCTGGACCGCCTGGCACCAGCAGTTCAAATCTTTCTTCATAAAGGACCATCTGTAAGAATGGTGTATGTGTTTGTGTGTGTGTGTGTGTGTGTGGGTGTGGGTTTGGGTGAGTGTGAAAGTGAGAGTGAGAGACATCCAGACAGCGATAGAGAGAGGAATGTGCGTGTGTGCGTGTGTGTGTGTGTGTGTGTGTGTGTAAGACACAAATATAATGGGAAAGTGAGAGAGACAGACAGTGAGAGAAGGAGAAAAGTGTGTTTGCTATGAGACACAGAGAGTGAGAACATCAACAATAGAGACACATTTCTATGGATTTCTGTGCTAAGTCCTGCTATATTAGTGTAGAATATTAATGCCAGACTAATGGCAATCCTTGGGTTTTCTACCCAATGGCACTCAAAAAAACTGGTCAATTTGTCACTTCTTAATCATATTAGTGGTCAACTGTAGGTGTAAGGCCTTCCAGTTCAGCTCTCTGAAGCTTTAGAATGCCCCATGGGTTCCCCTCTGATGAGACAAATGACACAAACAAGTAAGAGGGAAAGTACATGTGTGTGTGTGTGAGAGAGAGAGAGAGAGAGAGAGAGAGAGACATACAAGGGAATTGAAAAACAAAAGTGTGAGCAAAAAAGTGAGCAATTGAAAAGGGTTTGAGAGACAGAGGAAGACACAAGGACTGAGTCAGAAAGAGAGAGAGAGAGAGAATGAACTTGAGTTGAGGATGAGGGAAAGCGGTGAAGGCACTGTGGAGATGGTGCTGTGGCCTGTGTGTGTGTGTGTGTGTGTGCGGGGGGGGACACGCTCAGGAGAGTGTGTAATTAAAGGCGCTGCCTACTCGGCATCCCACACAGCACCACCATCAGCTCCCTGCTTAATGATTACACGGCAAACAATCACACGAGCGGCTAGCTGCTCTGCCACATCGCGCTCTCCTGCCTCCTCTGACCAGCCCTCACAACCCCAAGTGACACCGAGGGTAACCCAGGCTGAGCCAAAGCCCCATCTTGTGCAAAAGTCCCTGTTTGGGCAAAGGGTAGCTAGCTAGCTAAAGCCTAGAGAGTACGGCCACCAGAGTTTGGTTCAAAACGTAGGTTAACAATGGATTAGTGCTGTACACCCACTAGCGATTGCACAAAATGACATGTCAGATCACCCCCATATTCAGCTGTATTTGACACTATATCAGTGCTGAATTTGACAGTAAAATACACACATAAAACTTTCACAAGTGTTTCCCCTCAAAGCGTTATGAAATCTGGAACCATGCTGAACAAATGTTTTTTCCATTACAAACAAAGTGACCCCTACTCAAGCCGTGCCCGTGCTGCTCAAAGGCAGGGCCGAAAGCAGGCCGCAGTCGAGCCAACTGCTTTTGATTGGTCGAAATGTCATCACAACAAAGAAAGAGGCCATTGTTTTTTTACTGTCCACCCAAAAAAAACAACAACAACGTCCATGAAGTACAAGCACGACTGTCAGTGGGAGTTTTCTAGAACCCTAACTAATTTATCTTTAACACCGTGAGAAATGCAAAGGTGTACCAGGACATCACTAACATGTTAGCTGGGGTAGGTATTCGTTGTACGGCTAAAAATGTAAACTGTGGTGAGAGAATTGCGCATCAGGAACAGCGTTACCGGGCTGAGATACACTGGAAAACCAAAGTGTGCTGCAAGTTCCGTGCCAGCGCAGTACAGTTTAGGTACAGCACTTTCACTGTATACTTACGGGAAACTGATTTAAAGCCGTCTTGACACATGAACTCCAGACAATTGGATCAAGACATTGTCCAGAGTTGTGCTTTCACACACCAGGAAACTCAACATGTTGGACGTGGTCACAAAGAATTAAGTGTGCAGTAGGCTAGACAGGACACAGTCACATGGACAGCCCGTAATTTGGCCTTTGCCATTCTTTGAATTTGTCTGGTGACTTTGATTCCTTCCTGGTTATTTGAGAAGTTCCCAAATGGCACGTACATTTTTGTTGGAGTCTTTTCGCAAATGGCTCTTCTTCTATACACTCAGATTTTTGTTTTCTATCTGTTTTGCACCATTCGCACAGGGACATCAGCACGCCCACTCGCTTGCTGTGAATTCTCTGTGAAGACCTGCTCTGTTCGCACATGGACTCAATTGGTCATGGCATGGGCCCTGGACTTAAGAGTTGAAAGGGTAAAGCCTGTTTAATGTCTGGTCTGAATGATTCGAGCATTTCCATTCACACATACACCTCCTCAGTGGAATGTCTGGAAAAGCTTTGCATTTCAGTCTGTGTGTGAAAGTGGCTTATGACATTTTCCGAGTGTATTTGAAGTGTATTGCCGCTATATAGCACAGCATTGTATTCTGCCATTATACTGAATTATAGATACTGTGTTTGTAGTGTCACGATTACGACTTTTAATCCTCAGTTGTTAAAAGATGTGCCAAAATAAATGCGGATTGGAAATGTTCCAGCAGATGGCTTGGGTATGCACTTTCCTGCCCTGCTGGTGAGGTGGTTAACATTAGAATTGGTTACAAAAACTCCAAACACACATAAGAAACACTGGTTTATTCTACTGGTCGTAGGAACAGCTCGGCCTTAACCAGAAGGGGAGACAACGTTCAGAACACGGAGGTGCTAGGTTATTTACTGCTTTGTGACCGTGGGCCAAGAAGAGCTGTTTGGGCCAAATATGATGTATGTGTAACCAACCGTTAAAAAAGGACCTCCAGTGGTAGACCTGAAGGTAACGCCCTAGGCCTGGCATAGTTTCAGGTTGGATGAAAAACATCAACAAAACTACAACAAAATCAAAGTGAACGAAACATCAGTGATCGCAGGAACCCAAACCCTTCTGAACATGCAAGCTAGTGCGATGGCTAGTCCACCTTCTGACTGCACACTTTTCTCACACTGACACCTTTAATGGTAATTTCATGGTAATTTCATTGACCCCCGCAGCTCTGACCGTGTTCTGACTGTGCAAGCCCAGTGCTGTGTTCACCTCCTGGATCTCCTGGCCGCTGCCCCAATGGAGATACCGTCACTTTCTCGGCACCTGACTTTGCAGGTCTCCCTGACAACGGCACAAGAAGCTGCTCTTGAGAAAGGACAGCAGATTCCTGCGGTGACCTCAGCTGGGAATAAAAGGACACGGAAAAGAGCAGAAACGTCCACCTGCCTCCTGGCCCTCCTCATTAGCGGAGCACAAAGCAACAGCCTGCGTCCGGCAGGAGCAACACTCAAGAAACAAGTCGGCTGTGACTTCAGGAGCATGTCTGCAGCATCACGTTCCGCATTCGATTCAACTTCAGTTCTTGGTCTCGGAGTAACGTGTCGGATAGAGACGCGGCGTGCAATTAGGACGCATCAGTCAGGCTCATTTCTGAGAAGAGCTGAATCGCATTGTAATTCAGGACGACACTGAGATGAAGCAGGAATTACAGCTATTAATCAAGTGCATTATTTTGTGGTCCAGAGATCTCATAGTTGCTCACTGCATGAAATGTATCGCCTAGCGTCTAAAACGTAGGCAGTGTACGTTATATTTTTCACGATGAGAGTCTTGTAAGAATAGTAGGCAAATATTACAAATCAATTTTTGAGCGTTTCTGTGTATAAAGTGGTCTTATTCCATGAGGTGATCTTTCTGAGATTGGGTATTTCCTAGATTATGTCTTTAAACACTCAAAATGTTCTGCCAGTGCAGTAAAACCATTCACTTTGATGAAATTGACCTAAAATCATGAAATATTCATCAAATAGCCTCAACTTATCATCAAATAGCCTTAACTTATAATATTCTTACAACAGTTAGAAGTTGTCCCAACCCCAAAAAAATAAATAAAAATAAATAAATAAATAAATAATTGTATTTAAAACCCCAAACCCCCTGTGAACCTGCACGTATCTTCTGAGGATTTTGTGTGTAAAGATGATAATAGTAAAATAGTGCGCTTCTTTGGGGGAGGCTTTGTTGCTCTCCACCATAAATGGATTTAAAGGCTGATCTCAAAACCATCATTAAAAAATGTCTCAGGCATCAGGCCCTGTGTTCATAACCATTTTGATGTAAAAACTATGTGAACGTTTCCACGTTCTCCCTGCTTCTGCCAGCTACTCCAGTTTCAGGTGAACTGGAGATGTGAAATTGCCCTGAAGTACAAAAGTGTTTGTCTGTGGCTCTGGAATGGAGACCTGTCCCGGGTGTTTCTCCAACCTTTGACCTATGATTGCTGGAATAGGCTCCAACACCATCTGCAACCCTGGTTAACAAGAAGTGGCTCAGATTATCACCGCATGAACAAACTACTCTGGATAGCCTTTATTTCAGAGGCTGTAAATACCTCAGACGTCTGGTTCAAATCATGTCTCTTGTGAACCATTCTCAGCACGTTCCTCCAGTACAGCCCATTTCACATCAAACCTCTGAATGACTTTATGATGATATCTTAAAAATTAATTCAGGCTTATATTTAGCAATTCTATTTTAAATGAAGCACTTAACTATTGTACTTGTAGCTAAACCCCTGTAAACAACTTTGTCCATATTCCGGGGACCTTCACCCATATTCAAATATCGTTTTCCCCACCGATTCACACAATAAGTTTTTATCTAACTTGCTTTATTTCCCTCTCTCCTTGAGGTTTAGCACTCAAACAAACCCTATGAAAAGAACGCAGGACAAGTGAAAGGCATCTCAAATAAAGGGCAAGCTCGCGCACACCATAAACTGCCATAAGAACGGCTCGTTCATTTCATGGCGCATATAAACACCCTGAGCAGAAAATGACCATCGCCAGGAGGGGGGAAAACATGACATGAGGCTAAACAAAGTTTGTGATTAGTTCGGTTGATTGTGGACTCTAAAAACTTGCATTCCTATAATCAGTCCCGAATACCTTCCAACGTGAACCAAATGTACCGTTTGATTAGTAACTTTTCTTGGACTTCCATGATGACATTTTAGATTTGACTTTGAACTATATGGAGATGTCTGTAATGATTTGTTTAGTTTAAAACAATGAAATACAAATTAACGGATGGTAATTTGATGTGTGTTACCTTAACTATTTCCACATTTCTCCTTGAGGAAGGCCGATATTTACATTTTCCATCCAACACTAGGCTTTTCCAGTCAATCCTTCCTAAAGTTCAGTCAGGAGCAGCTGATGGAACCGAACTAATCCAAGCAACGGGGCAGCTGGTGGTCTAGTGGTTAGGGTGTTCACGCTGCGACCAGGCAGTTGTGGGTTTGATTCCCAAGACTGCTAAGCACCTCTGAGGTACCCTTGAGCAAGGTACCGTCCCCACACACACTGCTCTCCAGGTGCTGTGTTCCTGGCTGCCCGCTGTTTCAATGTAGAGGAAGAATTTCACGGTGTTCACACTGTGTGCTGTGGTGTGTCCACGTATGACAGAATGGTCACTTTCAATGCCTGGAGAGCATCAAGAGGTCAGGAACCAAACCTGTGTTCCTCTAGCTGTGTTCTTCCAACCAGATTAATAAATTGCTTTGAAAACAGAAATGTATTCATATAGAAATGTTACTGTTTTATTTGTGTTTATGTATAATTTAATCATTATGGGTCGGTTTTCTGGACAGGGATTAAACCTAGTCCTGGATTTCGTGGTGCTGTGAATAGAGATTTTCCATTGAAGAGGAAAGGGTAGGCCAAGACTAGGCTTAATCCCTGTCTGGGCCACCGACCCTATATGTCCAGGATGTTTTTCCACCTCTAACCCTGTGACAGGATAGGCTCCAGCACCCCCATAACTCTGGATAAGGATAAGCAGGTTGGATAATGAATGAATGAACTCACTGGGTCGGTTTCCCGGACAGGGATTAAGCCTAGTCCTGGATTATGTAGAGATTTTCCATTGAAGAGGAAAGGGTAGTCCAAGACTAGGCTTAATCCCAGTCTGGGAAACCGACCCATAAAGGTCAAAACCTTAACTCTTGCCTTCAAGGTCAAGAACGGACTGGCACCTCCTTACTTTTTGGCACTGATCAAGCAGCGTCACTTCTCGCCCTCTCAGAGCTTCAAGCACTGCTCGTCTTGAACCTCCATTGCTCAAAAGAAGAGGAAGGTGTACATCAAGACTCTTCAATCTTGGCCCCCCAGTGGTGGAATCAGATGGCAATCAGATCTGGAGTCCTTCGTTGCCTTCAAGCGTCATCTGCAGACTCACCTCTTCAATGAGCATCTTGGTGACTAACCAGTCCTCTCGCTTATCTCATACATCTTTTCCTATATATTAAAAAAAAAAAAACATAAGCACTTACCCTCTTAATTACTTTACTTGTGTAGTAACCTCTGACTTTTTTCGTTTTGACAAGGTTTGTTAAGGTGTGTAACTTAGGTGGCAGTAACTT
>JBBPCX010000040.1:27822476-27835943 GCA_037974365.1 Hydrocynus forskahlii | reverse complement strand
TTACTTGTGTAGTAACCTCTGACTTTTTTCGTTTTGACAAGGTTTGTTAAGGTGTGTAACTTAGGTGGCAGTAACTTGGCTAAAAGCAGTCTAGCTTTGCAGGTATGAAGAACAGATGTGGACTACTTAAGCTCTCTGGATAAGAGCGTCTGTCTGCTAAATGCTGTAAACGTAAACGTATTTCATTCATTCATTATTATGTTAA
The DNA here is from genome assembly GCA_037974365.1 of Hydrocynus forskahlii. NCBI lineage: Eukaryota > Metazoa > Chordata > Actinopteri > Characiformes > Alestidae > Hydrocynus > Hydrocynus forskahlii. Next base: position 27,835,738 of record JBBPCX010000040.1, on the reverse strand, counting down.
ATAACGTTTCTACCCTCCAAACAATCTTCTTGGCTGCCTAAGACCTTTTTCACAGCACTTTACTGCAAGCCTGCCAAAATTCTTCATACAAGGGAGAATTGCACAAATTGTTACAATGACTTGAACTACACAACCCAAAACATGAACCGTTCTGTCATGTAATTTGAGCCTAAAATCCTTTTACTGCAATCTTACAAAAATGGTTCTATACAGTACCACGCTTATGCAACTTAAAAAATAGCAGATGCTATACAGAATTACTTTCAAAAAGAGCCATTTAGAGTTTTTTCCATAATAAGGAAGCCTTTACCGTTTATGCATTGAATTAGTTCCTAAAAGTGTGCTCACATATCAGCTTTTTATAAAACCCTTTATAAACCAGGTTTAGACGAGTACATTTGAACTGAAATTGGCACATATGGTTGCACATACAACTGTTTTTACAGCATGTAGAGGTGCTTTAACCCTTAAAAAGGTTCTTCAGGGTCATGTTTTATTGCAAAAGTGATTCCTTAAAGAAAGAAAGACTATTTAGGGAAGCAAAAGTGGTTGTACAGTGGTAACGATCAGAAGAATTCTTTTAAGCACCTTTAGCGCTCATCAGTCCTTGGTGTGTGGATGTGTGTGTTTGCTTGTGAGTGTGTGTGTGTGTGTGTGTGTGTGTGTGGTCAACTGCAAGATGTTGATTGTACATGGCTGTAGCATCTCCAGAGACCGAGCTGACAATGCCCCAGTGAAAGAACCGGCTAAGACAGCTAAGCCACTCAGGAGCCAGTCTCTTAAAATGGAGAGCAATGTAATTGTGTTCATATTGGATTAATTAATCTGTAGTAATCCAAGCAATCCAAAGCCTTGGCTCACTTCTGACATTACTACTACCGACACTGTAATTTGTCATCAGTGGCTAAAAGATTATGTTGTCAGTAGAGATGCCACCGGCAGCTTGGCCTTGAGAGCTCCAGCTAAATACTGTAAAGTGCAAAGCTGGCACTATTCTCAGCGGGAAAGTCACCGTGACTTCCAGAACAGGGATTCCTCATGGTCAGTCTGACCCAGTCCCATATACAGAGGTCCTGCAAGCTGACACCGCAGAACTGGCAGCTAGAAATCTTTGCAGTGGGTTTATCTAAAAGATAACAGTACCCTTTCTTAACCAGATCTGTACTGGCAGCACAACAAATGATTAAAACAGTTCCTTATATGGAAATTCCCCCGGTTTGTGTTGATGCTTGAGGTGTCAGACGTCATACTGAGCTTTGTTTGGTGTTCCTGTGTCACATAGAACGGCCAAATAAAAGAGCAGCTTGAGGTGAGCATGTAGAACGAACACCGGGTTTAGACTCATTTATACTGTTTTTATTGGTTGAAATCAGATTTTACTAATACACTCGGAGTTCCAAGGGTTAAAATACTTTCTCTGCTTGCTTTTAACATCATTTTGGAAAGGCCACGGCCACTCTCTCTGCCCACATGATGGCACAGAGTCCACCATGAATCCAGAAGAGGGATTTATTCCTTTTCCTCCTCCTACCACACTGAGGACGTGCCAGAGGAACAAAGCTTTGTTTTGAGCGAGGCTGAGGGAGAAGTCTTTAGCGCTGTGGGCTGGAGAGGTGAGGGGCGGTGGAGATCCACCGCATGCTGACCAGAGCCACTCTTAAAACTGCAGGAGACTGAAGTCCTGGAATTTAATGTTCAATGTTACAATGACGCAGTATATACCGCCACAAAGGGTTCTTCGAGTGATGCAACAGAAGAACCTTTTCAGTTCTCTAAAGAACAATCGAGTTTGAAGAACCTATTAAAGGTATAAAGAACGTTCATTTACCAATTTAAGGATTCCTCCAAGTGCCTTTACATTGTCTGAAGGTTCTTCGAAATAGGTCTTCAAACTAGTTACTTTAAGAGCTAACCATTAAACGGTTCTTCCTGGCAGATGTTCTTTATCTGTTTAATAGGAAAAACCTGTGGCCATCAGAGTAATTTAACTAGACTCTGTGTGTGTGTATTAGCTCATACTAAACAGGGACACACTTTCCACTAACAAGCTGTTAACTTTGCACCGAAGTTCTAAATAAAATCTGATCCCATGAGAATCCCCACCTCCCCATTCATAACAAATCCAGTCTAAACAGTGCTTTAGAAATATAAAGCAAAAGTAAAAGCCTTTAGATCTAAATGTCTTTAAATGTGCTTTTCGGGATTAGGTTTACACACATCCGTGTCAGACATTTTTACAGAGTGTGTCAGTAAGGATTCAGCAGCTTTTGCCTACTATACAACGATCCATAGACATAACTCCAGGTTATTAATCCCATTAATGCCATGTCGGCAAACATTCCATCATATTCTGTGAATTTTTCTGCCTGTGGCATTTTTAGAGAGCCACAATATACAAAATGGAGAAGCTTTCGGAAACCTCCTATGTCCAAAATGATAACTTTACAGGAGAAGAAAACATATTTTCAAGCTGTAATGGAAATTAATGTAAAAAAAAAAAAAGTCATTTTGGGCCGTTTCTACTGGTGCATTGATTATGAAATTTTGACACTGGAAAGGTTATCTAAACAATACATATAAACCAGGTAAGATAAAAAATTTGACTGGTCGTACACTGCTAAACTGAGTCACTGAGGCAAAATACAGCGATTCCTGCTCCTCGAGCTACCTTCACACCACCTTGACTGAACAGCATCGATGACGGCGACAATAACAGCAACATTATCACGCCTTAGCAACATGTTTATCGAGTTCCTTTCGGAGCGCTTTCCCCTCTCCGCTTTATTGACGTGTCTTTATCAGGAGCAGATCGCAGGCGGGTGGAGGACAGTAGTTTAGCCGCTGTAGCATTCCTTTATTACCACCACATTAATGCTAAATCCCCAGCTTGGCCACGCCAACCATGTTTTTTCATTCCTGGGATCACTTTTTTCAGGATTTATAGGATCAGCGATACAGAGAATGTGTGCTGCAAAATTTCTTACATGCTGCAATTCAATCATGTCCCCAAATCCCCCCACCCAGTCACCACTACCCCCCCAACCCCCCCCCTCCCATGGTGGGCAGGTGGGCTGTCTTCTAGGATTTAATACCTCCCTGGACTGCGGAGCTAGAAGAACTGGGCAGTGGGAAATTCATTACTCTCTGTAATCCCTGCCTCACGCCCACCACACTAATGTGTGTATGACAAAAGCGGAGAGACGAGAGCGATAGGCCTAGGAGGAATTAAAGCAATTGGATTAGGAGAACTTAAGAAAGAGGGAGATCTGTCCCCAATACCCCCCCCCAAAAAAAAAAAATTGAATTCCAGGTTTAAGTGCCCTTGCACTTGTCAAGGTCCTTTTCTTTCCTTCCATTTCTAACTTCATTCCCCGAGCTGCCCAGACTTTTGTTCTTGCTCGTGACAAAGTGAGGAGCAAATCGCACCTATTCTAGGGCTCGTCTACTTCTCTGACAGCGTATCGCTCACGCATTTAGTCCCTGGCAGTCCCGGAAGATTTATGATGCCGCCGACATCATGCCTGACATAAAAACGGCCGCGTTCGCTCTTAATTATCATGAATGTTATTTCCTGGCACGGGATGATCGAGAATACGTGCCATCTGTTTAAAGCCGAACATTACTTTCAATCAGGGAATGCAGAGGCCTGCCGCAACGTCTGATGAATCTGAATGGTAAAGTCGTCAACCAGCGGTTCCTCGGTCAGGGCTGGAATAAAAGAAAAAATATATACAGCATTTACTTCGACATCCTGAGCTACACATGGGGTCTCTGTATGTACAAAGGCCTGGTGGTCTCAGGTGTTTACTGAGAGAAATTGGAGTCTAAACCATGTAATGGACTCTGACAAGCCAGGGCTGGCCATAGTGCTGCTTTCCTGCTGGGCAAGGGAGAGTGTGCTGATAACCTGACAGGACCAAAGACTCACCCCTGAGGCACGCAGGTCAGAGAGAATTCAAAAACCCGCAGCGAGCTCAGAGGGACTCTGTCTACCAAGCACTTCTGAGGCACTCTGATTATACCATGGGGTGGATGCCGGAGTGCAGTAGGAAAAAAATATGTATGGAGCCCCGGCAGGGAGAAAATAACAATGGCAATCAAACGTGCTCCTGCTAGCGTGAGGGATAAAGCCACGACTGCATTACCAACACAAGGGCGCAGTGTACTTGACGAGAGCATGCCGGCGTCGCAATTAAGACAGCGGAGTGGAACCTCAGCAAAAGTCAGAGGAGAGGAAATTATGCCCTAAAGAGGTTATGATTCATTCTGTCATCGCTCCCAACGAGGTTGACCTACCTCGCCGTGGCGGATGTTAGGATAAAGAAACGGGCGATAGGAGGAGTCAGGGATGTGCCGTAGGCCAACTTGTAACAGAACGTTTCCGAACGCTATTCTGATTAATCTGGAGGGACTTTTTTCCTCACCCTATTGCAGTTTCCATCCGGCCATGTCAGCTCTATAGAGCCTCATTATTACCAGTCAAACAACATTCCCTCGCTGCTCCTCAGCCTCCTAATAGCATATCATATCGCACAGCCATTCAGACAACAGAGAGGGAGAGATAGAGAGGTAAAGTGAGAGGGAGAGTGATAAAAGTGTGGGGCAGGTATTGTAGTGGAGGAATGAGGTGATTGATAGACTGCATGCTGCAGTTCGGATTCCTGATGTTACACATTGTTCTGCCTGCTGAGGTGAAAGCCACTCAGTCCATTCCAGCAAACATTCATTCTTTCATCTATTTTCTGAGATGCTTATTCTATCCAGGGTTGTGGGGCCTATCCCAGCGTTCATAGGGTGGAAGGTGGACCCTGGACAGGTCGCCGGTCCATTGCAGGGCAGACACACAGACAAACACACTCACCCCTAGGAGCAATATAGCATCTCCAGTTCAACTGATGTGCACGTCTTTGGACTGTGGGAGGAACCCGGAGCTCCCAGGCAGAAACCAACAGTGAAACACAGGGAGAACGTGCAAATTCCACACAGAAAGGTCCCTGCCCGCATGAATTAGGAATTGGATCTCGCTATGAAGCAACAGCACCACCATCCCACCTAAGTTGCTCTGTAGGATCTTTTTATGAGTTAACATGTCTATATTGTGTACATTCTTGCAATGCACTAGAGAACATTAAATATTAAGACATTAACTAAACATTTCGTATTGCTGAAGTTAGTCTTTGGTCTTGACTACCATTTAAGAAAAACACAGTGTGTACTGAACGCCAAAAATGCACGATGAACAATCAATAGCACATTTGTACTTGGGGGTAGAAAAGAAGCTGATCTTTTCACTGGGCCGTTTCCATTATGGCAAATTTACCAATGCGTGTAGCCACATTTCTTCATTCCGAGATCGTATTCTATGTCACCTTGCAAGGAAAACTGAATCAGCGGGTTTCTAAAACATGCAGCTTGATAGTTTTGATTGGTCAGTCATAGTCCTTAGTAGCTTGGTCTTGACTGCAGTCCTACTGTGTGGCTGTGAATTCCATCATGTTAGTTCATTGCTAAATACATGGAAAAGTGCTGTTTCTGATCAACAGGATCCGCTGCGATGCATAACACCGAGTTGTAGGTTGTAAACTTTTAGCGGTATTTGTGTGTAGAACCCTTGATGTGTCCATTCCTTTTTACATTCCGGCTGCTTATCGCTCTCCTCTAGAACAACGTCCAGGATTACGAGTGTTCAGCTCTGCTGCTTCATGATCGGAGCCCAGAAGAGCAACTGTTGATCCTTCTTGTTCTGAAACAGAGTAATTGTGTGTTTCTGATCAGTGTCTCATGGCTAACGCTGAAATAACACTGGTGCTCGTCTTCGAGCTCGAGCGGCCACGCGGTCAGTTTGCTCGATGGATTGAATTCGCAGGTCATTAAATGATGTGACCCGCACAGGCGGAGAGAAACTCGCTCAGTAGGGCCTGATGATTATTTTATTTGGTTCTGGCTCATGGCCAAACGGCCCCGTCGGCCCCAGCGTTAGTTCAGTGCACGAGTGGGCGCTTCGTCTTTCCGTTTAGATCTCGGCATCTGCTTTCAGCGGGAGGCACTCCTTGGAAAAAAAAAAAAAGCTCGAGTCTTGTCCCTCAGAGAGGATGAATATTTAGCGCTAGCACTGTTTTATTCTTAATTAATGCCTTGATCCGAGCTCTGCCGTAGCTTGGCTCTGTGTGATCCCTTCCACGTTTTGGTAAATCGAATATATTCCTCATTAAAAGTGATTTAATGCTGACTGAACGTGGAACTCAGGCCTGTCTAAGGTAAGCAGGCGTAGGATCCGTTTCCATACTGCTCTTGCTCTTTTAATGGCCTCTTTAATATATACAGGCTTTAGGGTTGTGGGGAATGTTGAGTGTAGGCCTTTTTAACTGAACAGGCACGAGGTGTTTTGGGAAAACAGACTTAATCTCTTTTGTTTGTTGCATTCACCACTAATAGGTGGGACGAAACAAAGCATATTAAGCAGGAATGGCTTCTTTACCTCTCAGCTTGGCTGTGTACATCATTTCCACATGAAGAAGCCACATTACCATCAGGGATGTTCAGTCTTTTCTGACTAAGGGCTGCAGGCTTTCATTCTAACAACCAGCAGCACACATGATTGTTTGAGGTCCAACCGTTTGCAGACCACCTGACCACCTCATTACATGAGGGGAGTCAGGTGTGCTCCTGCTTGCTTGAGAGAAAAACCTGCCACCACACTGACCCCTCTCACATGAGACTGGACACCCTTGTCAACACAGCTATTGCTCAACGTAAGTTAAGGACAAATCTGTGCTGATGTAATGGATTTTATTTGTGTAGACATCATATGAATCAACTCATTTTCATGCACACATACATTACATAACAAAAAGCTTGTCGACACCCCTTCTAATCTGTTTTTCTGGCTTTTTCAGTTAAATACAGATTTATCTGAGGAGATCACAAAATTGTATGCTGGATTTCATGCATATTTTGTGTATTATTGTGTTTTAGTCCATTGCATGTCATATCTGGTGCAAGGAATCAGCGTCTCACGTTAAGAGAGGAAGTAAAGAATTGCATTAACCAGAGAAGGAGGAAAGAAAGGGTAATAAAAGTAACAAAAGAAAACAAAATCAAAGAAAATTTGAGGCCTTTGTGGTAAAGAATGAATATGGTCGGTATCTTGATCAGCATATTTAAGGCCTAATTTGCTTGTTTTGCAATGCTGTCATGTTGTAATCATGTTAATGTTCTGGAAAAATGAACGAAAGGTTTAATGGCCCATTTCCTCCTCACTTATGGAAGGATGTTAAAATAATTACACACCTGCCAACTGCAACTAAGTAAATTTCCTTTTGAAGTCTTCCAGAGGTCTGTTATTGTATTTGTTGACCACGTCCCATCAGTTCAGCCCTAACCCAAGAAACATGGTCCGCAAAAGGCTGTGCAGGATGTGTTTATGTGTTGACACCCCTGCTCATCTAGTGTTTTTCTTCCAGAATCAAGGGTATTCACTGAGGTTTGTCCTTCTTAGCTGAACTAACAGCTTCTTTTCATCTCAGATGGCTTTTCATTAGACGTTGGGACATTGCTGTGAGGATCTGATTGCATTCAGCCATCAAAGAGCATTAGTGAGGTCAGGTATTGATGTTGATTATTAGTTCTGGATCACAAATGCTACTCCTAACCTTAGGCATCCACAATCCAGTGTTAGAAAAGGGCTTTATACACCTTTAGATGATGTCCAGCTTTGGGCATGGTGACCTTTGGGTCATCTGGAAACTTTTGGACTTATTCGATGAATCATATAAATAGGTACAATATATTTGTGTATATATTGTAATTACATTTGTGTATATCTATTGTATATTATACAGTGAGATGGTGACATAGAGTGACACAGCGGATTACATAATGTTTTGTGTTGCAATCTGAAATGACAAGAAACAAAGATTTTATTTGTTCACTTTCAACAGAATTTCTCAGAACGACAAATGAGATTTTGTACATAAACCTATAAAATGCTTTTGTTATTGCTAGCAATAATTTCAAGTTGGCGTTAAATAGATTTATGTATGTCTATCTACTATAAACAGATAATGAAGGATCAGTTTATGCAGCAGTTGAGGATAAGCAAGTGGTCTGGCAGGCAGACACAACCAGTTCTGGCTTTGTCAAACATAGCAATGATGAAGTGGATGGTTTGACAGTAGACCCCGTGTCTGAGAGCTGGATGCGATGCTTACAGGGGTCCATATGCAATCCTGCAGTGACACTGCCATGCACAGTTTAGTCAGCTCCAACACACCTGCTGTAATTCATCTGTTAATTACTTCTTTCATGAGATGAGGTGGATATGATTGGATTGCACCAATCCAAGAAGTTATTTAAGATTATTTACACTCAAACCCCTCATTTACAAATACTCACCCACGGAAAGGTTATTTTGGGATTTTTTTTCTTTGGCATTTCTCTAAATAATCATTTTTAGTAATTCAATCTATGACTGTAGAATTAAGCCCCAAGGTGGGGCAGTGGGTAGCACTGTTGCCTCACACCTCCAGGGTTGGGGGTTAGCATCTGGGTCCTGGTCTTGTGTGTGTGGAGTTTGCATGTTCTCCTCATGGTGGCATGTGTTTCCTCTGAGGTCTCCAGTTTCTACCACAGTCGAAATTGGAAACAGGTGAATTGGGTGTCAGGTGAATTGGGGATTCTAAATGGACCATAGGTGTGAGTGTGTGCACCCCACGGTGAGATGGTGCCCCACCCAGGGTGAGTTCCTGCCTCGTGCCCGTTGGCCCCTAGTAAGGAATATGCAGACAAGCAGTTACAGTAAATGAATGTTTAAAGTTATAAATGAATATAGAAAATGAATATATAAAGTGTAGTTTAAATTCTACTTCAGCTACAAATACATATATATATATATATATATATATATGCATCTTTTTATTTTTGCCTTTATGCATTCTACTTTAATGTTGGGTTCTGCTATCATGGTTATTTTGGAACGGTTTTAATTTGGCAGCATTAGGGCAGCTTCAACCTTCTGAATAGCACAATCAAGGAGATTCACAGTCCTCTAAATCATAGTGTCATGATAATTCAGGTACATATTCAGGCATTAATAAGGCCAGAATCTACTTCAGTAAGGGAAAAGAAAGGGGCCTAAAATGGACCCCTGGGGAATGCCAAAGGAACATTTCATGAATGCTGGTAACTGGAAAAGAATATATGATCACACTGTGGAGCAGATTGCTCAGAGTTCAGTTAATAATAAAGAAGAAGAGTTAACTTTGGGCCTTTTACAACTCACCAAATAATTTAAAAGCTGAGAAAAATGAGAAAATAAAGAAACAGGTCTTCCTCTACCTGCGTCCAGCTTCTTGACGCCTGATCCAACCTCAGGAATCTCACCTGTGTTGTAAACGCACCTGGCCATTCTCATTAAGCAGCGCTGCACCTGGGCCTGCTAATCAACCAAACTCCAGAACTCAGGTGTCTCCATGATGGTCCAGCAAATAAAGCCAGTGCTAGGCTCCTCATGCCAATCACTTTAGCTCCAACAGAGCGTCATGGCAAATCAAATACATGGAGTTGTCTGTTCTTCTGTACATTCAAACATCCAACATGTCAAGCAAAATGCAGAAGTTAGCCAACAATGACAAAGTGACGATCGGCCCAAGAAGATTATTGGTCTACTATTCTTCTTCTCTAAACAGGTGACTTTCATCTTTTAAATAAAAAGAGGAAGAACTAAATTACTCACTCAAGAAAGAACTAACTGATCTCCAACAAGTGGCTTCTCCAAATCGACCTCCACTAAAATTTCCACAATTTCTGTTCAGTTGGAAATGGTAATAAATATTCAACCCAGCAAACATTCAGGGAAGAAAAGTTAAAAAAAAAAAAACAAAGAGAGAAAATGAAACCTGCAAGATGTGCTGTCTGTAATGACGTGACCAATCCAGTTGCATGACCTTTTTCCAAAGGCGCTGCACCAGGAGAAGCAGAATCAAAAAAATATCAAGAGGCTCAACACAACTCTGACCCAGCAAGAGGCATGACAGAACATCCATGAGGAACACCTGAAAAACTGACCATCTATATTAAGAAGGGATGAGCGACAATTTATAGCTGTTAATATGTATTTTGTTCTTGTTGTGTTCTTCTCAGACTAAACCTCCATTGTCTTTAATACGTATTATCTCAAATATATGCTTTCTTGAAGAGTGAGGAGAATTCCTTAATTCGACATTACTGTAAAATTACTTTGACATTACATTACATTATTTTCATCTAGCAGATGTTTTTATCCATAGCGACATACAATTTGAAAGTTTCAGGACAGTGTGAGAACCAGAGGAGAGTTCTAACTGCTAAAATCTTTGTCAAAATATCAAGAAAGCAGTGCTCCCAAGTGTTGTAACTCTCTGAGCACTGGATTCCTCATCAATACATTCAGTGTTTTGCACAATTTCCATTTGAGTTTAACACATTGGAAAAAAATTAAACCTAAGATATTAAATGGGCATGTGCACATCAGAACTGGACCGTGATGCAGTTCAAGACAGTGGCTTCATCTGACATTTTCTTTTGCATCATGTGGACAGCAGGGTGTGTGTGCATTGCTTAACTGGGGAAGAGGTGGCACCAGGATGCACTATGTGATGAAGGCAAGCCAGCGGAAGCGGCTGTGATGCTCTGGGCTCCAGGGAAACCTTGGGTCCTGCATTCATGTGAATGTTACTTTTAACACTTACTACCTATCTAAACATTGTTGCAGACCAAGTATACCCCTCAATGGCAATATTCTGTAATGGTGGTGGCCTCTTTCAGCAGGACATTGTTCAGGAATGGTTTGAGGAACATTGTAAAGATTTCAAGGTGTTGACATGGCCTCCAAATTCTCCGGATGTCAATCCATTCAAGCATCTGTGGGATGTACTGGAAAAGCTATTCCAACCCCACCTTGCAACTTAAAGGACTAAAGATCTGCTCCTAAATTCCACTACATATCCACTACAGAGGTCTTGTCACTACGAAACCAAACACCTTAATTGTACCCCTAAAATTATCTTAGTTTTGACCTTTTTTGAAAATTTTGAACATTAAGGGAAAAAGGGCATGGATTAAGACTGATTAAGGGGTAAAGCTACTGAATTTTCCCCTTACTTTTTATTTAAATTTGCCCCTTAAATAATAGAACCTCCTGAATTAACACCTTCAGTTTAAGGGGTTTCACACTCATGCCTTCAATATAATTTTAAGGTAAAATTAAGGGATTGGTTTCACAAATCAACAGCCAGTTAATTCAAATGAAGGGGGTTGGTGTATTTTCAAGGGTAAATTAAGGTAGGGTTAAGCACATTTTAAGCACATTGTAGGTCAGTGTTGTTTGGGGGGAGCCATACAGTATTCGGCAGGTGATTTTAATGTTATGGCTGATAACATTTTTAAGAGATATTGTGGAAGCAGAGTCAGGGCCCGTGCTCGCTGGGCTGTACATGTGCAACATCTACTAGATCAGCAGCTCTGAGAGGAGTTAAAAATGCTGAAACAGTTTTGCACGGAGCTAAGATGGATGTGTTTAATGTCTCTGCGCTGATAACAGGCGAAGGGAAATCATGTCTCCTCAGGTAGGGCTAGAGAGCAATTATTTGCCCGGTATGATCCTGAGTATGTCAGATGGGGCGTTGGGTATGAAATTAAGTCATTACAAGCCGCATTCCCAAGCGTTCTCTCATCACAGAGACAATTGCAAGCCTACCCATAGGACTTCTTGCCTTATCACTCAACAGCTAGGCATGTGGTGGCAGCTAGATCAGCAAAGGTAATTGTTTTATTGCTGATGGAGAGATCGAACAAGCGCCATAGAAGCGGTCCATCATTAGCGCTGACCCTTATCTTTCCATAGAGATTATTCATTATTAATGTCAGCGGGAGAGGCTTCATCACGAGTGACAAACAGTCCCAGGCTAACGAGTGACTGAATGAGTGAATGCAGGAATGTTCTCATTCATTTATTTTTTATGTGTACAGTATACACTGCAAACTCATTAATTCGCTAGATGTAGCTAAATAGCTCATCTTCAGCTGGCCCTGAGGCTATATTGTATAGAAACCATTGTAACCATAAATTTATTATAATACTGATAGCTAACAAAATAAAAGATTGATAAATGCATATAAAAGTGGAGGACTCACTGCAGTGCTAGCGTTAGCCATGTTAGCTAGCGGATGCCGTTTCAGATGTCGTGCAGAACGCCGGTACTGATACTGTACTTTAACACAGACTTGCAGGTTGTGCAGGTCACCCTGCTGTTTGTGAGTCTAGAGTGAAGTATCTCCACACGTGATGTGTGTCTGTCTCCTCTGCTGCCGTGTTTCTCGTCTTGTAGTGTTTTTGTGTTTACATTCCCCTCGCGTCAACGACACCGCCCTTTTTATGAAGGGACTATAATAATTGGTTAAGTCACGGAATGTGTGTCAGCGTCAGCCAATCAGAGACAGAGACTGCATTGTGAAAGAGAAAAAAACACACGACTAGTCGACTTCTCTCAGAGGGCGTCGACTTGTGCCTCTGAGATCGACTAGTCAACTTTTCTGTTAATGCCCTAATATATATACTCACAAACACATATATATATTTCAGGGACAATGCTAATTAATAAAACTGAAGCATGTTAAAGAGAAAAGTGATATAACAGATATATACATAATATAAAACAGATAACGGATAAACAGCTCTGTGAAAAAGTAAGAGAGCACTGCACTTTATTTTAAATCAGCATCTCTTTGAGTTTGACAACCATTTAATGCCAGCGTCTGTTAAATTCGTACACAAGCACCTCATTCTGCTTAATGAGGTACTGATTAGTGATCACCTAACTCAAATGTTATTTAATGAGGAAAAGTATAAAAATACTGCTGTAATCAACACTCTCCCCTTGCAATGTGACCAGCTGGATTGCAAAACACTACTAGAAGTTTGTCAAAGGTAATCATTGCCATTTTGTTTAAGAGTGAGCAAGAGATTTGTTTTCTTTGAATTATTCAAGGTTTGTAAACTGCATCATTTCTCTTATTTTGATGTAATGTCATTTCCTTGAAAATTTCGCTTTCAGGAACAATATATTTATTTGGAAATTAGGATAAATATTGATCTTAAAAATTAAGGTAAAGCCTTAATTTCAATAATTGCACCTTGAAAAGATAAAACCTGAGAAAACCTTTGCAGTGTTTTTTTCCAGAGCTGTGTATATATATATATATATATAATTCAATATATATAATTC
>JBBPCX010000040.1:27790742-27810559 GCA_037974365.1 Hydrocynus forskahlii | reverse complement strand
ACCCCCCACCCCCACCACCCCAGTCTTGTCTCTGTTCGCTTCGGGTTCCCCTCCCCTCTACGGCTAAATGAATCTGTAGTGGGTTGCTGGCCGGCAGCCAGAGCAGATAAAACGAGAGGTCTCTTTGAGACCCTGCGTTTGATTTGAAAAGAGAAAGCTTCCTCGGAGTGAGCAAGACGCAGCTTCATTCACATTACAGTAAGCACAATGTAAGCCACACCATTTCCATTGTAATGCTTCTGTCATCTCTGCATGCTAACCTCATAATACCAAAAGTAATGAAGCTGCTGGTCACTGTTACACTGCAATCATTCTCCTTCAACTCTCTGGCCATAACAAAGGCACAGAATAGGAATGCGTTTAGGAATGCGCCAATATATGATTTCAGGACTGATGCTGATGCTTTTCATGTACATATCTGTCCATGGTGATGCTAAAAATATACATAAATGAACATAATGTGTAAAACATAAGACATTTATTTCGGTTAATGAACCATTTTTTACATGACAGTTTCAACCGCTTTGGTTCCCTATGAATTAAACATGTTGGTTTTCTTACTGTGCCTTTAAACTTGACATCAGTAAATCAGAAAATTCAGCACAAAATGCATGTTTGTAACTTATATAGAACAACCAGAAGTGATGTTCCTTTCAAGCGACTGGTTGATTCCTCCTCCCGATTATGTTGATAGTTAATCTGTTGGGACCAACTCACTTCACTATATCTATTTATCACATAAAAACTGAAAGGTGGAATAGTACAGTGTTAATATAAACATGATTCTGTAGAATATTAAGGAACTAAAAAGACATGTATTTTTTAGTTTCCAAAGATCATTAGGACTTTCCTGAAGGTCAGGAAGGCCCTGAGGGTTGCCTCGGATCATTTGATTTGCAGAGAAATTCGGTGAAAATGGATTCTAAAATTTCACTTGACTCCCTGTTTACTTTTATAAGTACAAGTGGAGACACATTATCTGCCCAAAAGCGTCCATACACCTGGTATTCAATTGCGCAAACACTGTATAATCTCCATAGAGGAGCAATGTCAGTAGAACAGCACATTCTGAAGCAGCCTAAGGTCGCAATGCCCAGTGTCAACTATTGGCCATAGGGGTGTAAAGCCCTATGGAACTACTAGAGTAATAGAACTACTCCGGTGATCCATCCAGTACCGTTGAAATGGCTTGGGGTGGTGCTGTCATCCAACATTAGACTTCACTATTGTTCTTATGTGGCTGAATGCAAGCAGATCCTCATAGCAATCTTCAGACATTTAGTACAAAGCCTTCTCAGAAGAGTAAGGCCTGACACTGCAGCAAAGGGTGGACAAGTTTCCTATTAATACCCTCGATTTCAGAGTAAATGGTCAATGAGCAGGTGTCTGCAAACTCTCCGCCTGATGTAAATGTAATGCAGAGCAAAACAACAACTCCAGACGTGTTAAGTATGAAGTGAAGGAGCTGTAGTTTTGCTTTCATATCCAATTCACATTTCTGTCTCCACAGTGCCAGCGAAAGCGTTAACTAACTGCCACGAGTGTGTAATAATTAGGCTCTAATATGATAAAACGGCGCTGAAAGTTATCTCTCCCGGTGACAAAGCGCATAGAGATAGCAAAACTGGATCTAGCAGCTGGCTTTTTATTAGCTAAGTAAAGGACAAGGAGAACCAGGTTGACTGCTGTCGGAAGCGTGTGTGGGTAGGGGTGTGAGTGTGTTGTGTGTGAATAAATCCACCTCAGTTTTAATGATGAGAGACAGCATTCCGAGTGCCTCCTGGCAGTTTTGTATTACCTGCTAAAATGAGCTGACATTTGCATTCGAAAATCTTCGCTCCTGAAAAGATACAATTAATTTCCCGACACCTAATGCTATTTGCTTGCCAAATCTGTAGCGTCACATCCTCAATTTTTTTTTTTTTTTTTTCTGGACGCCGCGTTGAACACGTTGACGGGGAAATCTGCGCAAAACGTGTCAGGTTTCCTATTAGTTTCGCATAGGTGCGAGCTGAAATTGCGGTCCGTGTGTTTGTCATGCTCATATGACGTCCCACCAACTGTCTGGGCTTTGGGAGCAGCCGTCGTTATTGGGCTTGATTTAGCCACAACGGAATGTGATGAAATAGGAGTGACATGCCGGAAAGCTTCAGCATTGTTGTAAACATCTGCCTTAAGACAATACAGCGCCTGGCAGTGAAGCGGAAGCTCAGAAATGGGGGCAAGGTTTCAAGGTGCATAGACAGTAAGCACGACTTTGGAACAAGGAAGGGATATTGCGGTAAGGCCACGTCGCATTTAAGGTGACCTGCTGATTATACAATAGAAATTCCCTGTGAAATATTTAATAGAGGCCTTGGGAATCAGTGTCATGTCACCCTGCATTATGCAGTGGTAGTCCTAGACTCTGGGCAGCCCCAGGCAAAGAAGCACATCGAGCCCCCCTATGTATTTTCCAGAAAGCTATGATGGATTCATTGCCCTGATGGTAACCGCTAATGTGTGATCAAACATGTTAAATTCTGCACACAGTGTAGATCTTGCTACATTTTGCACACAGCACAGACCTAGCTTCTGTTTGTAATGTTTGTTACATTCGTTTAGTTGGAATTTTCTGTTTTCTGCAAATCTTATTACCTTAATTTAGCTTGAATTATTTGAAAGGTTCTTGAATAATTTGAAAACTTCATTGCTAACCACCTAACGTGTGGTCAAAAATGTTACCACATTAAAAGCATATAATTTCACAATATAAAAATTATTATATCAGTTGATATAACTGATCACCACAATAAATGCCAAATACTTATATCTTTAAAAACAGTTTAAGGTCTGTTTCTACAGTTCCTTTGTGTTTAATAGATTGCATTTTTACAGCAATTGTTCTTTTTGCCCCGCTTTGTTTGTGAAGACCTGCGAAAAGTCTCCACTACTACAGATTGTCCGGTGTTTCCTATCCTCACACACACTTGCATGTTTGTGAGGACCTTCCATCCACTTGTGTAATACTGTGTGTCAGTAACACCTTAGAATAAGACTTTACTCTCAGTAACCGAAAGGTAATCTTTCCGCCCTTTTACTTTTTTCCAAAAAAGGTGAACCAGTGACTAACGAGAAAAGTCTATTTGAAATATTAGGAAATTGGGCAAATACGATCTGTCAAAGGAGACGATCAATGACGTTAAGTGTATTTTCTTCCACTTTCTGATACTAGCAGCTCTCAAAAGAAATGAATTGTTGTTCTGTGTAACAAACAGAACACATGCAACCGTGTAAAAGATTATCGTCTCTGGATTTTTTTTCCCCTGCATTTATAAATGTTGCTGATGCCTCATGTCCTCATGGCAACATCATGAAAAATAGGCCTCGTGTCACAGTGCTAAATAAAGTCAGTGGGGAAGGTGGCAGGATGGAATTATGGGCCACTTCTGACTCTGCAGCTGCTTCCATGCCAAAAAGGTGTCAAGCTGATATTGATGGCAAAGGTGCCCACAAGAACCATGAATAGCAAATATAGTTTCTGCATTTATGCACCCGTTCGGAATTACCTCTGGGTGGGATGAGGCTGCAAAAAATGTAAAATTTACACCCATCCATGTCCTACCCTCAATCAGTAATCTCATCTGCGTGCATTCATGTATCACCCTCTCTGCTTCCATTAGCTGGAGTTCTATTATTGGGACGGCATCAATAAACCTGATCAGTTTTTTTAAAGAAATAATGGCGATGCAGGTTAATGTTGTATGTTAGCGCGAGAGGTATGACATTTACGTGTTGTTTTTTTTCAGGCTGACTTTGGGGAGACACACACACACACACACGCACACACACACCCAAGTATGTTGGTATTACTATATTTATGGGGACCTTCCAATGGCCGTGTCCCAGCAATCCTACACCTTCACTTAAATCTACCTCTAACCTTCTTGCTCTTTTAGATTTTCCCCAAAAAATTGTGATGAAAACTGTACATTTCCTCGTGAGAACCTGTGAAAAGTGCATATTTTCAAGTGTTCCTGTCGTCTCACACACACACACACACACACACACACACACACACACACACACACACACACTTGCACGTTGGTATTACTATATTTGTGAGGACCTTCCATCAGCTTGTGTAATACAGTGTGTCAGGAACACCTAAACTAAATCCTTACTTTAACCTCAGCAACCAAAAGGCAAGCTTTCTGCTTTTACTTTTTACTAAAAAAAAACAGTATGCTTCCTTGTGAGGACAGCTTTTCAAGTATTGCTATTATGACAAGGACACCCCATAAAGCAATAAATACATGCACGCACACACACACACACACACACACACACACACACACACACACACACTCACACACTCTCACACTCACACATTTACACACATGCACTCACAAACACATCAGGACTGAGATGACTGCGAGCTAACAAGCTAGCGAACTCTGTAAACAACGCAGTCATGCTCAAATAATTAGGGTAATCCATTAAAATATGCAAATGCATTTAACTCGTTTTACAAGGCCATTTTAGATAAACAGTGCCTGTCCCCCCCCCACATGCTCCGCTGAAGACTGAGTGGGGTGCTGTTAAGTAAGTTGCACGATTCATCTCACAGCTCACCCAAAAACAGCAGCAGAAACTGTGGGAAATCCGTCGTTTTTAATGTGAAGAACTCCAGAACGTCACTTTTGTGTTCAAACATGATAACAGCAGCACGCCATTAGCATCTCGCGCGTGTACATCTTCATGATGATGTAGAGGGCCTTGCAGAAGGATTCAGCTCCTTTAAGTCATCAGATTTGTCTGGATTACAAATGACACGTCAATATTTTGCACTGTGTCATATTTTACTTGCCTGTATGGGAGCGTGGCTAGGAATAAGCCATTACTGAAGAAAGAACACATCAAAGTATGTCTGGAGTATCTCACCATTACCTAAAATGTGGGAAAAGCTTTTGTGGTGAAGTGAGGCAAAAAGCAGCTTTTAATATATAAAAACGTAGTGCAAATCAAACACTGCCCATTTCTCAACAAACACCATCCCAACAAAGAAGTATGGTGGTGGCAACATCGTGTTCCAAGGAGGCTCTTCTTCCGTGGGGGCTGGCCATCTTGTTACAATTGGAAGATGGATGGAGGCTGTAAAATATAAAGAGATACTCCACATCAACCTGCTTCAATCTGCTGAAAGTCAAAGGATAGTGACCTCAACAACAAGACACAAGCAGCACAGGAGTGGTTGAAAAAGAAAAAAAAACAAGTTTCTACCACGTCAAAGTCCAGATCACAGTCCAATAGACATCTGCACTACTTGAAAACTGAGATACACTGGCATCATTCAACCAACCTGAAGCAAATCTGCCAGGAAGAATAGGCAAAAATCACTCTCAAAGTCTAAGAGGACTAGAGAAACTTAGCCCAACAGACGGTTAACACAGCAATAGGTAGTGCCAAGCACTATGCTGAAGTGATTGAATTCAATCAAGAATTGCTGACAAAATTTGATTTCTGAAATGTACATATTGATTTGCAATAAAAAATTCTGTCTGGAACAATCTGTGTGTAAATGGCATTTGTTATACAGACAAATATGGTTACTCTTAAAGGGGCAGAATACTTTTGAAAGGCTGTATGCATAATGAGGTACTGGGCTCTAAAATACACAGCCAGTGCTCACTGCTGTGTGGAGAATCATCCAGCATCCGAACAATATCTGGTCTGCAGTCCTGTGGTGGTTCCCCTCCAGAAATGAGGTGGACAGCAGATGACAAATTCTGCAGCCCTTAAAACTTAGAGCTTATTAGCAAAATCTGATTTCAACAAATAAAACCAGTGTTTGTTCCTACATGCTCTCCGAACCCCTTCTCTCTGCGGGTTTTCCTCACACACATGTGAGCAGAAACTATCCTGAAAGTTCTCTCGGGTTCAAAGATCTTGTGTTTTTTTTTTTCTTTTTGTTTCTAAGACCTAAAATAAAAGAAATTTGGGCATCATTGTTCTTTATGGGCATTTGCGTGTGACTCCATTTTAAAAACCTGTTATTTTTTTATCAGAATCAGAATCAGAAAACTTTATTGATCCTGGAGGAAATTGCTTTGTCAGGGAAGGATTATTACATTTTCCAAATTACATAGGAACGTCTGACACCTCGAGTATCAACACAAAGTGGGGGAACTTCCGTATTAGGAGTTGTTTGGCCATATGATGACGATTTACCACCTGTTGCACTGTTGGCACAGATCTGTGCCGCTCTTGTTCTAAGGCTCTATGAAATCTAACAAAGATTCCAAAATGGGGCCGCACCTTGGATGTACAGTTCTGGAGAGGAAGCTATGGAATCATTTTTAAGGAAACCAAAAGTAGTTGTTCTACGGTTTTACCCCAAACAAACCCTTTTAAAACCTTTAGTAAGAGTATACATGCTAAACGTACCTGATAAAATAGCCAAAAAGGGTATGCTAAAGTCAATCATGACAAACTATTTGAATCATTTGACAGTCCAGTAAATAAATACTTAAATAAACTTTATTTCGTTTTTTCATCCTTTTGACAAGTATGTGCAAGCGCTGCAGGATGGCTCCACCTACAGGCCACACTCCTACAGGACCCCCTGCCGAGCGAGGGTCTTGACTGACCATTTAAATGAAGCTCTTTTTTTGGCAGGGTTAAGTTTTTCTTTAACAATTGAGAGTCTTTGGTTATGTAATGGTGCTAGCTAAGGAAAGCTTCCAGCCCTCCAAATTACTATGACACCTGCACAACAGGCACAACACTTTGCCATCCAAACCTGTGTTTTTCTGGAATGAAAGCTAAGAGACATACAGCCTGCTTCACTTGCGCTTTAGGGGAACTTAATTATCTGAAAATAAATCAGGAGCTGAAGATCCATTAATACCAGTAACAAAAAATACAGACCGACCACACTGGGCATCTGGCAAGAGCTAGGCTATTGCTAAGACATAATCAAGTGTCCACTTTTCTTTGCAAGATTATTTATGGTGGATTTGTCAGGGATGGGCAAATTAATGAGGATTTTTAACCCCAACAAGGATATATAAGGCACAAGTGTATATACAGCCATGGGAAAAAATAAGAGACCAATTTTCCCTTTTTTTCTGTTCACTGTTTGTACAATTTGTGGCTGTGTGTGTGTGTGTGTGTGTGTGTGTGTGTGTGTGTGTGTGTGTGTGTGTGTAAAATGCACAGGTTGTTATTTATTTCTGATCTATTGCAGTGTGAGTTGTGTAAAAAAATAAGAAACGCTTCCATATGTGTTGTGAGTGCAGTAGTGTGTGTAGAGCAGCTTCTCTATGTGCTGCATTCCAGCAGCTTCACTCCTGATTCAGCTTCTGACGCAATGAAACAGAGCCACACATGCACACACTCTGCTCTTAACATCAGTTTTAATTGTCGCAATTGTAAAATAATGTAAGAGTGTTGTGTAGTTTAACATTTCCAAGGTATGATAAACTATTTATGTGTACTATTTTTTAAATTCCAAACATTTTTTTTTTTGGTTCGGCATTTTGTGTGGTCATCAAGTGTGGTCAATAGTGTAAAACAATAGTGACGTGCACATTTTACACAGACACACTCCCACACATTACAAAAGCAATAGCCAAAAAAAATGATGCTGCTCTCATTTTTTTCCCATGGCTGTACGAAGTCTAATGAGATGGTAGTGTACGTACAGCAAGTGTACCTCACAGTCTATCCACCTGGTGTATATCCCCTGTCACCCTCTTGCCAACTCTCTTCGAACGTCTGCAGCAGTTTTTCTGTGCTAGCTTTGAAGTGTGCCTCCTGCACCCCTCGGCCCACGTGAGGACTGGAGCTGCCACTGCCAGTGACACAAATTCTGTTATCTCGGCTGGAGGCTACAACTCGTGACAGTAAAAAAATATGCAACGGTTCACTCACATATGGCAGCATCCCACTATGCGCTGGCAACCTAGGGCCTTTTCATATGTTGCAGACTGACCTTTCCCATTTTCCATGGCTGCAGTCAATGCGTGAGGCGCCACACTTCTGGTTCTTGTCATGTAATCGATGTCCATGCGTGTGCTAAGTGTGTTAGATAACGGTGTTTCAGCTGACCCATGATGCACGGTCTCCCGGCAGGAAGACCGAGGCCACAGGCTAACAGTTATGAAGGATCCTCAGTCGAGGCAGTCAGAACAGCCTTTAAAGAATAAAGCACTTCAGGACTGCATTGTGGTTGTGAAAGTGAATGGGATTACGCAGCTATACAAGGAACATGAAAAGAGCTGCAGCACATAATGCTAAGTTAGTTAGTGAGGCTTTCTTGACAGGGAGCATTTCAAAATCAAATGATTGCCACACTAAAACATGGAGTAGCTGACTTTAAATTGGCTAGATACGTTATGCAGGGCTTTCACTTAGCATAAAGACAATGGAAACTAATGGGACTGGTGTGGCCTGACCTCATTTCCATAATGTGATCTTGACCTTACTAATTTTACACATTACTGGCAAAGTTGGCGTTATGGGTGGCGTCCTCTAAAGTCATTTAAAGGAGGCACTGGCACAGTCATGTGCAATACACTAACTCTCTCGAGCTTCGGAGGGATATGGAGCGGACCGATGGCTTTTAGCACGGCTTGGAAAAACATGGGATGGTGAAGATGAGCTGGAGTGTCTTCTTTTTATATGAAGCCACTTAATCTTTTAAGGCAGGCCACACAAAAGTCAAGCGTTCAAGTCGAGAACACCGAAGTGCTTAGCTCTTAGCACACATGTCTGATTGACTGATCCATCACTTAACTGGGCTAACATCTGCTAGATTTCCTGAACTGCAATGGCGGGGGTTCGTATCTACCTTGCGAGGCTGTGCTTTTACAAGGTGCTTTTACCACAACACAAGTGTCCGACTGACTTATCCATCACTTAGCAAGGTTTCCGAGGCTAACGCTAGCCACACCCCTGCCCATGACTGCCTTGCTAAGCTGTCTTTTTTTACAAGTTACCCATAAAAGCTCCTCAAGAGGATTCTTCTCAGGTAGATACACAATTAATGCTGCCATCTGGGCAGGTGTAGACCACAAAAGTCAGAGCTTAATATTAGTTTTCATTGCTGCCCTCATCAAAACGCAGTGAGCAGTAATGCAGGGATCCAGCTACAGGTCTAGTAAAACAGAGGCCATTTGCACACCAGCAAGTGCTGACACACACAAAAAAAAAATCTACGAGTGGTTTCATGATTGCCCACTGAGACAATGTTAACTCTTAGAACTCAGACTGTATTAGTAAAATCTAAAACCAGTGTTTGCTCGCCGTTTGCTGCTCTTTTTCTCTCGTCGCTCCGCTGCTCTCCCTCTGTGGGTTTCCCCACCCACTTGTGGGTGTGGACAATCCTGAAAGTTCTCCCGGGCTCAAAGATCTTGTGTTTTTTTGTTTCTTTCTACGACATAAAATTTTTAAAAATTGGGCCGTTTTTATTCTTTATGGACATTTGTGTATGATGCCATTTTTAAAACCCCAGCAGCGATTATTATTATTACGTTATTTAAATTACAATAACTTTGTTGACGTCTTACACCTCGAGCATCAACACAAACCGCGGGAAATTCTAAATAAGAAGTTGTTTTACCGAATGACGACAATTTACCATTGGTTGCGCTGCCGGCACAGGTCCATGCCACTCACGTTCTAAAGGTTAAAACTGACTCTGCCAGTGAATTCTGGAACCTGGGACTGGTTGCACCAACAGGCCCTACACCTGGTCAGAGGTTAAGTCACTGGTCATTTTTTGGGTGTAACTTTAAGACTGTTGCACCAATAAGTTGCAAACTATAGGAGCACGTTTTATGCCTAGCTGGGATCAAGTGTAAGGTCAAATTCTAGCTCATTTCTAGGCTACAGGACTGCTTTACAGAGTTAAAATAACTAATTATGGCAGGCCTGCTCTGAGTCAAGTTGACCTCTTCAACTAGTTAAACGTCCTTAATTTTTTTTCTGTAACTTACATGTTGTTGTCACATGGTGGCTGTCAAAAACAACTGCACAGGTCTTTATCTTTGAAAGCAAGATTTAAGCAGCAATTTGTTCATAAAATATCCAAAAATATACAAAAATATCGTCACTGTAAAGTAAAACAGAGTGACTGCGGTAGAAATAAGTCTCTGACTGGTGCAATGTGCAGCATCACTTATCCAAGTGGTTATCTTAACTATCTAAAGTTACTTCTTCCAAAATAATTGCATATGTTTTCACATGGACATGAATCTCTAAGACCAGTTTTAGTTGCATGCAATGGGCATAAGATACTCTTTAAAAACCGGTCCATTCCATCTGAAGTGGGAAGAAATTTCCAGGTTCCTAGTATGACATTTTAGCTGTAATGTTCCAGCTGAAAATTCAACCCCCACCTCAGAAATCAAGATGGCTGTTTGGTGCATCTCCATTTATGTGAGCTGGAGTAAATACTGTTTACTAGCACTTCTTTGTGCCTGATTAAATGCGTTGTACATACAATATTGGCCAACTTCTATCTGTAGATGTGTTGTTATGGTGTTTCTATGCACAAAACACCATGTAATTGCTAGCTGGTATTGCTAACAGTGACTTTCTGAAATGTGCTCAACTCAGGTGGGACATCAGCTCCGACTTCCCACTTCTGAGGTAAATGGAAGGCATCAGCTACGACCAGCATATGGACTGAAGAATGGTTCGGTGAACAAATCTAGTTTTCCCTTTTGATCTGCTGGTATTCACAAGGTAGCTGTAAGGATCGCAGATTTTGGATATTTATAATGGTCATTGTCCTGTAAACCCATCAGCCCTCCCAAGGTGGTTTGTGAAAACAGACCCCATTGTCTTCAGCGGTTGTCAGCTACTTTCCTTTTTTACAATTTTTTAATACTCAAAGTAAGTCATTCTGTGTCCTAAACCACATCTATTTGTCTGCACAAGCTTAATGAAGGCCTGTGGATTCCTCTTCGTTTAAGTGGAAAATTAGATTCAATTTTTCAGTGAACTATTACTTACGACTTAATCTTTTCGTTCAACAGGCCTCTAATGTTCTAATCTCTACAGACTTTACCACCAACTCTACAGATTTGACCAGAAACCCTTGGTTATAAATGTAGAACAAAATGAGTTTTTTGTTTGTTTGGTTTTTTTTTTTGGACTTATTATCCAACAAATCAGCAGCTCGATCACATTTCAGCCAGTCACTCTGACTTAATCACTGAAAAAGTTTCTTTCTGATTATGTTATTTATGGAACAAACAAACAAACAAAAGCTCCTGTCCAAACTTGCGTACACTTTTCTTCTGGAAACGGGAAGTTCGTAATTACATATACAGTAAAAATGGTTATCGTAAACATGAAGTGGTCCATTTTATTTAATGAGCTTCCAGTGCGCAGCATGAATAATGCATGCCGGCACTTCTGTTTCTTTTTCTCTCTGAGGGACCCGTAGATAATTTAATTACTTTTTGAAGAGACCAGACCCAAATAATGCAATTAGATTTCATAAGGCTCTTGGAATGCTAAAACTGTCATAGAGTCTTAATGCAGTGTGATCCTCCATCTAATACAAGTCTGTCCAGCGTCCGGCAAGGGCCAACTTAGAAACATTATGGGATTGAACAACCCAGAGAAGTCCACACACACGCATCAGGGCACACATGAACAACGCTCACCTGGAATCCAAAGACCAAGGCTGTGGGTCCAACATGAAACCGAGCTAACAAGGTTCTTGAGTTTTTGTGTGTGTGTGTCTCGCTGTCTGGCTTTCTGAAATGCACCAGTCAACTGAATGTGCTTACAGGAACACGGAACAGACAACCCGTCCGAAAAATAGGCCACAGGTTATGATTTCAATTTCTTTGAGGCCACAGCCAAGCATTGGCCAGGGTTTGGACCAAAAGGTGCTAGTGTGGGTAGGAATTAATCTTTGTGACACTAAACTAATGGATTTTAGACCACATAGATGGGCATGAAAAGAGAAATGAAGGTAGCACGTATTTCCTAACTACGCTCTGTTGTCTGTCAGAATAAAATCGCACATGGCCAGTGATGTGCAGCAGCCTTTCCAGACATGCGGTGATAGTTATTTTTAATGTGAGGTAGTTACAGTACCATGCAAAGGTCATGGACTGCCCTTTCATTCAATTAACTTCCAGTAAAAACAGTCAAGCTTGAATCATTTTCCAGCATCAGAAAATAAAGCAGGAATCAAAACATTGCAGTAAGTATAATAATTCTGATAGTGTATCATGTGTCCCTGCTTCTATGCACCCTACTCTCTCTTTAACTCTTATATCCTTCCAGTCTTAAAAAATGACAGCTTTGTCCTCCCAACAAGAACAGTTCATAAAGCTCTCACTAACATTGTGCTCCAAAGAGACCCAAGCCACTACCCAAACACACCTCAGCTGCCTAGCACATTTCTTTTTCATGCACATCTAAATTAATGAAAGGAAAGGTTTCTAAGATTAGATAGAAGGTCATACACTTGCATAAGGAAAGGGAAAGCCAAAATTAGTGGAAAAGAACAGTGGGAAAAATAATAAGCTGAAGAACAGAATTCTAAAAGACAGTGCTTGGTAGATCACCCAAACTCTCCCCATCAGGCAAACTTTATCATAACATTTATCATTGCGAGAAAATCAAATTTATCCTTGGGATAAAATCTTCAGATCAGAAAATATCCACAGGTGTTTCTGCCCATCCTTCCATTATGAGGTCTGAAAGGTCAGCTGTTCAAGAAATTGTTACTGAGAAAGGGAAACATACAAAGAGGAACATCTGAGATGAAGAGGAAGGTTTTACGGACTGGTGAATGGTTGTTTATTTTAATTTAAAGAACCTCCACATAGAGTTAAGAGCTTTTACTACAGTTAAACAGAACAAATGGATACGCAACCAAATAGTTCAGACTGCAAGCTGCTTTTCTTCACTGCATTTGAGGGATTCCTCTATTGCAAAAGCCTTCAATTATATACCTGGAAATGCAACCCACCTGGAACTGGGTTTGTCATACGAAAGTCCTTCTTATTTCTTTTTTCAAATAGGTTTGAAGAATACATGTAAATGCCACATACATAGCATCACAATCTTTCTGTGGAAAACAATATCACAGACACAGTTAAAAACTGAGAAAACAAGATCCAGGTGGAAAATAAGATGCACTGCATGTATGGTTATGTTCATTGTGGTATCTTTCTGCAGGCCCTTTAGTGGCCATTCCACTGAAAGAAAGGATTCTGCTCACTTACTCTTAATAATGATCAAATACACTATTTTCCCCGTAATTCTTTGATGAGATTCACTAGAACTCTGCCTGTGATATTGTGTATCTCTGTGTTGAGCTGCTAGTGAGCACTGAGGAGTGAAAGAAATAGGGTGAGAACAATAAATGAAATGATCAACTGATTGTTTTTGTCTCCTCATGTCCTCCTTGTCATATATTACATTTTTCATGTGGATCTGAAACCATTTAGTGTGATAAATATGTGAAAATAGTGGAGATCAGTAGAGGGCAAATAGTTTTTCATGGTACCATGTGGCAGTTAATCTGATGAGTTAACATTTCCATTGACAAAAAAGACTTTGTTAGATAGCCAGACTTGCTAGTCAGCTCATTAGTCACATACTGTGATGCCGAAATTTATCTTTGTTTGTGATTTTTCATGGATTTGATGGGTAATTTAGCCGTCCACACTTGTTCCATGTCCCAGTTTGTTGGAAATGGGTAAAATTTTACTCCCTCCCCCAAACCTCTAATGTATCCCCCACACACAACACTGTAGCATTTAGGTATAGTTCTTAAAGCTTTTCTGAGTTGCTGAGGCCTAGTTACAGTTGCTCAGCTATGATCGGAACAATTTAGTATTTCAGGGAGAGGTTTAGCCAAGGGTCAAATCGTAGGTGGGGATTTGCCATGACTAAGGGTGGTGAATGTTGGAACAAAGTGCCCCAAAAAACGAGTTATATGAAACAAATGCACTGTTCATGGTCTGTTTTCACCCACACCCATGGCATTACGGAGAGAATAAATGGGACAGTAGTATTATGGCAAGCTTAGAGAGAAAACAGCTTGTCTAGTCCACTTGGAAACTGACAACATAGAGCGGAGAGATGAAGAGTGCGAAGGTGGAGGACAGGGGGACGAAGGGGAAGTGAAGAATTGCAGGAGAGCAGGGGGAAGAAGCGTGCAAGCAAGGAGAACTGAGAGATAAGCAGTGAGAGAGAAGGAGTCAGAGAGAGAGAGAGAGAGCGAAAGAGATGGGGGGGAGGCAGAGTGAGAGAAGTGAGTGAGCTCGCCTCTGGCCCTCTCATAGCTCTTGCTGCCATCTCATGCTTCATTAGTTTTCAGCCATTATGAACAATATTTGTCATCCCCTGGCCCCCGGAGCTGTTAGTTTACAAGCCACCTGATAGAAATAAGTACACGACTTCACATGGAATTACATGTGCCTTATTTTTCATTCTTTTTGTTTTCACCGAAGGCAATTTTCCCTGCTTTTGACTCATTCTCTCATATGAAAGTTTGGTTGATTTTAGTGCATTTTTTGACGTCTCCGGTGCTATATCTGGGCCTGGAACAGTACAGCGGAAGGTGTGAAGTTGTGATAGGCCAGTGGCAGTTTGATATCTCAAATTAAAGGTGCAACTAGTGCAATAGCCACGTCTGCTCAGAGTCAGACACACACCGACAGTTATCAGTTTGAATACCAACTGTGGAAAGAGGAGCTTTGCTTGGAGGTCAGTGTGGACACTGCTATAATATGCAAAAAATGGGAGAGAATGGAATTGGGTTTTAATGGTCATCAAACTATACTAGCACATTTCCATTGGCAACATCCTAGAGCCTGCTGCTTATCATCTAGTGGACAAAATGAATTGTAGCTCAGCTTATTCTTTAGAAACTAGATTAGTGTCATTTTGTTTTAGTAGTCAAACGTCATTGTGTGATAGTTTGATTAACTACTAGGGTTGGGATCTCCAGTTTCCTCCCACAGCCCAGAAACACGCACATCATGTGAATAAGAGATGCTAAATTGTCCCTAGGTGCAGATGTGTTTGTCTGTGTGTCTGCCCTGCGATGGACTGGCTATCCTTGTGTGTTTCCCTACCCTTCACCCTATGTGTGTTTGTATAGGCTCCAGCACCCCAATGATCCTGATTAGGATAAGTGGCTTTATTAATGAATAACTGTGCTGTTTGAAAACCTAGAAACGAGCCAGATGAAACAGCTCCTAAATGAAAGTCCAGATCATCTGGTTTGGGCTTCCTTTTTCAGCATGTCACCAACATAGGGTGATTATACGATTTGACAGATCGTCCAGTACTGTTGTCAACCAAACAGATTGTGTGGTCAGAACTGAGACACTTACAACTGATGGAAACAATACGATAGGTTTAGAGATGTGAGCTTGAAAGCAGGAAGCAAATATGTAACTAGGGGTAGTCGTTAATTGCTAACAGCAAGGTGGAAGTTGGCCTGGAATGCAAATGTATGGCTAAAGCCCTTGTATTTGCAAGGGGGCCAATGGCATAGAGAAAGAACCAACATGGTTCTGGTTCTTTCTTGTTGGTGGAGTGTGCAGGGCGACGCGTAATGGAGCTCAAATCCTGCAGGGCAAATGCCGCCACATTGTCATCGATCTCTGTATGATAGATTTACTAAATAAGATAATTGCCCCCCATGGAAGGCCCTTGGAGTTTATTTTCATCCTCCAAATGTGTCATATGGAAGAAAAACAATTGATCAGCTCCAACATGATAACAGATGGCCACCAACTGTTCGCAGTATTTGCAGCATAAGTTGGAACATGCCAGGGCATGCAACAGACAATCAATAAGACAGGAAAGTCATTATTACTTTAGACTGTTGGATTATCTACTTTGGGAGTGTATCTTCCTCCCCAGCAAATTGATTGAGAAATTCAATTGCACTTGTCGCTTGGAGTTGTTTACGACTTAAGAAAATGTATCTGTAAGAACGTCAATTTTTTTTTCTCCAGGATTTATGCGTCTCCCAATACTTTATGTTTTCTGGTACAGTGATAACGACCTGATTCAGTTCCTGCATTGAGGTTAATGCAGAGGCAGAGATATAGAGATATCATTACGAGCGTCAGTGCAGCAGCGCTGATGACAATAGTAACTGTCTTTGTAATTTAGCCAAAGGTGCTTATTAGCTCATATTACCAGTGTAATCTCCCCAACTGGACGTACAGGTGTCTCGCTTTTTCTCCGTTATCTCAGAATTCTGTAACTGAGCTGGAAGCAGCACGGAATTAAGCCTATTATTAAAAAGCTTTATTCTTGGCCGTAATGAAATTGCATTCCCGCTCAGTGACATGGGCGCCTGCTCGGAATAATCTCATTCTCTCACTGAACCATGAACTTGCCTCAAGGGTCACCGGGCTCCACCGTAAACTGCCAGATCAAAAATTGGCCTCTCATACAATAGGAAACACTGAAAAGACTATATATTATATATGGCTTTATATATAGCACGCCTTAACATAATATATGTTAATAAAGACAGGTTTTCATAGGGTGTCCTATTTTTGCACATGACAAACAGTACTGTGCAGAGGTCTTGAGCCACTATTACTTCTTATATTTTGCATTGACTTGACTTGTAGGTGCAAAAATATTATTTTATGCCTATCAAACCGTCTTATCTGTGGCATATTGAGTAGATCGAACTAAAAAAATGGGAACAAATGTTTTATTGCAACAGGCTGCTAAAGATACAAGGTGCCTAGACGAAGGAGTTCCAGCCACTCAGCATTCAGCACCACCAGTTTACTGATCATTATACATAATTCATTGGTATGAAATTTACACAAATTCTGGTTCTGGCTCTTAAGTCTGTTAGGCTATGCTGCATTCAAATGTGTTGCAAAATATTCGATACATATAGAACACAAACACATGAACTGAATTTTGTAGAAATGTTGTTCACAAACTAGTTCTGTTGTTGGAAGAGATATTAATTATGATCACTGAAAAGGAATGAAACTACTTGTTGAACATTGGTATATTTTATCATATTGTATTTAGGCATTTTATAAAAGCTTCACTGTACCTACCAACACCCCTCAACGCCTCCATTGCTTATTTCTAGCTATAATTGTTCACCCAAGCAAAAATCTACTTTGTAAGATTATGTTCTTGCATTCTACAAAAAATACAAATGTGAAATCATATGGTTTAAAGAGAAGAGGAGATTAAAATGCAGAAAAAACTTGATATTTTCTGCTTCTGCAATGAAGGTTTAATCTTCACAGACACGACCCCCCACCC
This sequence comes from Hydrocynus forskahlii, assembly GCA_037974365.1. Lineage (NCBI taxonomy): Eukaryota > Metazoa > Chordata > Actinopteri > Characiformes > Alestidae > Hydrocynus > Hydrocynus forskahlii. The sequence continues at coordinate 27,793,276 of JBBPCX010000040.1, read as the reverse complement.
CCCACTTGTACACTCATCTCAGTTTCCATAGCACAACATGGGAACTTCATTTTATGCTGTTTCAGCCTAAGGGAATTGAAGCATTCAGAATTAGAGAGGCGAAGTTATGTTGATGGATATTCGTTTTTTTTCAGTGCACACTTAGTATACACTAAGATGAATTAACCCTGGATAAAGTCTTTGAAGTAGAAGCCCACGAAATGTCCATTAGTCTTTTAATAACTGTCAAATTTTGAAAATGCTAATTCTGCTTTAAGACAGCGAAGACAGAGAAGTGCCCCATTAGAAAAATGAGATTGACCAGTTTAAACTGCAGGTGAAGAGACCGGAAAACCCACTGAAATTTAGCAGACCAAGACATTTTGGACAACGCCATGCTTCCAATTTTTGTAGAAAAGAACCTTTTCTATTCCAGCATGACTGTGCCCCCATGCACAAAGCAAGCTCTATAAAGACATGGTTGGATCAGTTCGGTGTGGAAGAACTTGACTGGCCGCACAGAGTCCTGACCTCAACCCCATCCAGCACCTTTGGGATGAACTGGAACGGAGATTGTGAGCCAGGCCTTCTCGTACAACATCAGTGTCTGACCTCATAAATACTCTACAGAATGAACGGGCACAAATGTTTACAGAAACTCCAAAATCTTGTTGAAAGCCTTCCAAGAAGAGTGGAAGCTGTTATAGCTGCAAAGGGGGAACAACTCCACATTAAAGTCTATGGATTTGAATGCAGTGTCATTAAAATCCCTATTGGTGTAATGGTCAGGTGTCCCAATACTTTTGTTTCCTTATTGTTGAGGCATTTTTACCAATCTGACAAAAGCCAATCTAAGAATAAGGCTTTTTTGAAACAAAAACTATGACTAATGCTAATAGTGTCTAATTATGTGATTGCAATCAATGGTTTTGGTCTCTTAATGCTAGTTTATATTGCATCACGACCATCAGACTGCTAAATAAGAACTAAAGCAACAAACTCTACTTCACACACACAATAAATATTTATATTATATGTATATATATATATATATATCTATATCTGTTTTTTTTTTTTTTTTTTTTATAGTGTAGTTTCTTTTATATCGTATTGTTATAATGTATATTTTTATAGGTTATGCTGCTTCTATTTTCTTTTTTCTGTCCACTTTGCTGCTGTAACAATGCAAATGTTACAATCTTATCTTATCTTATCTTATCTTGTCTTATCTTATATAGGCAAAGACTACATGCCAGAAACAAGAATCGGTCGAGTTTTTTTGTAACACTTCTTCAGTTACATTTTTCTTCATCACTAATTATCTTCACTGTAAAAAATTATGTGGACCACCACACCGTAACATGTAGCACAGCTGGCATTCCGGTCCACAGCGGCGAGGCATCCATTACCGAACACCCCAGCAACAATGGCGCGGTGTGTGGACGGAAGGGCTTTGGCAGGTGAGATGAGCCATGGCGGGGGGTTTGGGAGCTCGAGAAAGCCTTCACCATTACTGCCACGCTTTAAGAGAGCGTGTGAAAAAGCTCCTCCAGGTGGGCCGCTGTATTCTGCAGGGAACGTCCTGGTTTCAGTGAAAGCCTCTTAATGGCCCGAGCCTTTAAAGATCACCTTCATAATAACCCTTACATAGCACGGCAGCTTTAGGGACGAGCTAAGGCACCCTGTGGAGGAAATGTAATTTTTCATGTTTAGATGGAAAGGGATGCTGAGATGTAAACCTGGTTTTCTCCAAGCAGCACCTCCTTATCTAAACATGATCGCCATGTGTCCTTCTGGCTTTGGAAATTGCTCTACTGCTGGGTATAATATATAACAATTTCATGCACAATATTGTCTTTTTTGGTAGCTCCTTTTAGCTGTAAGGTTCTTATGTGAAGAAGCTGGGTTACCTCCTTCTAGCACACTAATGCTTTTGACACTTTTCACTACATACAGTGAGATGCAGTAAAAGTGTTTTTCAAGATGTAACAGTGTCTTATGACTAATCACAACGTTTTTAAAATGTATTTTACTCTTCTTAGGGCATGAAAAAAAACATGAATTCACTCGACATAAAACAGTATAAACGTAAAAGAAGAATGAATCAAACTGGAGTTTTATCAAAAATCCATGCGCAATTACCAGAGTTGGATGTCGTGGGACCGGTCTCGAGACCACTTTTACGTAGGCTTGGTCTTGTCTTGGTCTCAATGGCCTTTGGGCTTGGTCTTGTCTTGGTCTCCGATCCCGCAGTCTTGTCTTGGTCTCGCTGTCTCAGATCAACATAGTGGTCGGGAGATTTGGTGCCAACATTATCCATGACACACAACCTAACGTTCGATAATGCAACATTATTATTATTTCACTGTTCGAATGCAACCCTTCAAATGCAACTAATCAATGACATACATGTATTTTGTTGTGATTCAGACATTGGCGCTCATTTAATCAAATTACGCAAGTGTAGCGCTAGTTAAACGTTCGATCCAGCATCACAGTGAGCAGTAAGCCTTCCCCTTCACCATCAGACTGCTAAATAAGAACTAAATCAACAA
>JBBPCX010000040.1:27743887-27771111 GCA_037974365.1 Hydrocynus forskahlii | reverse complement strand
ACGTGCTTGAAAAGCATGATATCCAAAAACAAGTGTGTTTCCAAACAACATCGCTTCACTATTGTATGTTGAGATTTGATGAACCACATGTTTTTATTTTCATTAATGACCCATGGTGGCACATATATGTCTCAAATTGATGAAACATCCAGAAATATTGACCCGCTGATGATTTAAGAGTATGTTTGCATCTTTTCACCCCTTTTGGCTATTGTAGACCTCCAGCCACCAACATGACATTCATCAAAAGTGACATGAATACGAGGGTTTCTGTGTTCAGGAAAACAAAATACCGTTCCTTCCAGTGTCATTTCACATGGGTCTCCTGGACTGACAAGTTTGATTAGGGGCTTTTTGTTTATTACACTATGATTTTAATGCAGTTCAGTTAGCTTTTAAGTCTTAGTCTTATGGATCAAAAAGGACAGTTCATTTTTACATAACAATTCTTCCAACCTCACTTTAGAATCAATCTGTTTTTGCTACTGTGCCTTTAAGACTATATGTAAATGACATCATTCCAATTGGCTGCCCTGTTTTGTGCCTCATACAAAAAAAAAAAAAAACTTTGGTTGGTTGTTAGGCCATCTCCAAAACATCTCCAAATCATTTTGGGCCAAAACTGCATCTCACAGTCTCAGTCAGTGTATTTGTAACAGTTCCTCTTTTCGGAGAGGGAACTTTGTGAGGAATATAACTTTTGAGACATCTGGTTCCTCTCAAACAGCTGGGAACAATTCATGCTCTGTAGGCTTCAGAACAAGCTACATTCAACTACCCCAACTTTGCTGATCTTCACAATTTAATTGGGCAGAAATTTGGAACAATTAATGGAATTCCCTTTTAAGCCAAATCCTACCACTTTGGCCTTAACGGTAAAACCCCACTGGCATTCCAGGGCAGACCAGGATGAGGCTTAATTCATGTCCACATTCCCAACAGAAACGCTCTTCAGGTATTATCAAATTGACAAATGTGAAGGGTGATGTTTCAAAGACATGTGGTGGAGGAGGAACAATCATCTACACCACGGTTTGTTAAGGTATGGTTACATTCCTACCACTGTTGTGAAAAACACCAAAAGAAAACACTGACAAGCCAGAAATTACAACATCCCTACCTCTGGCCAAGTTTCACTCTCACTCTTTTTTTTCCACCACAGTTGTTGCCGTGGTTTGATTACAGCAAAGCCAGGCTCTCTCACACTTACAAGAAATTGCAGACTGCAGGAAACTTCTCGGCCAGCGCCGCCACATCTGTACTGACGGACATTCCTGTGCTTTAAGGAATGAAGGGCAGCTGGAAGTTCTCCTCACTGGCTCATGCACTGTTATAGTGCATACGAAACCTCCACCTCACATGAAGGCCAAGGGGTTCTTCACAAAACAGGATTTCAGTTAAACTGGAATGAATCAAATTCACAGTTTACCCTCAACTCACATGTATTAGAGCAAACAAGACATGTTCGGTATCAATGTTTGCTAGCGCTAGAACTACAAGGCCAATGTAGCTAATAAGTAATGGAAGCTCTTGTTAGCATTGGACAAACTCCATGCCTGAATCCTCAAATACTGTTGTCAAAGCAAAGTTCTGCAAGTAATTTAGTGGCTGCAGAGTCAGAGTGGTTTGATGTGAAATGGCTCATTGTAAAGTCAGATTTCTTCACTAGGGTGGTAATAGGAACCAGAGGTTGCCATGCCTACAATCCAAAATAGTTGTTTTATGATCCAAAATGACCAGTTCGTTATGGTAAAATGGTGGTACATCTGAAAAATGATGTTTTCTTTTGGTACTACCTTTGCTTTCAGTGCTTTCATGTACCTGTCCACTATGAACACATATTTTGAAAAAATCTTATAACTATTGCAGACCAAAGTCTCGGGCAACAGGCTTTGTACTGTAACCATTTCAAGGAATAATTATATGTGAGACATCCATTTAGAGGCAATGAACGCGTCACATCTTTGGTTCCCATGTGAACTTTTCTGACTCTATAAGTTCCTCTAGAGCAGTAAAATACTCAAATGTGCAGGTATTCTAAGACCAAAGCCTTTCTGTTGGGCAGCCCTCCCTTCCCCTCAACTTTATTAGCAGAGGAGAGTGGCTTCCCCACAGCTGTGTAGCTGTCGCTTGGAAACAAAGCCTGTGGCCGAACCCGCTCTGCTTTTGGCCGTGGTTGACAGCAAATAAGCTTCACATTCTAGCAAACCACAGCAAGTTCACGGGCGATGTTTGGACGTGTTATGAACTGAGTTATTCTCCCAGTGTCCCTCTCAAACTATCCCTCGACATTTTAGTGGTTAGGCCTGCAAATGCAGTGATGTGCAAGCTTTCATCTGAAAGAGATTCAACAGCAGACGCTTCTCATGATGTAAATGGCAAAGAGCTCCACAGCAGCTCTGCTGGCCAGGAATGTTCCCACGTACCTCTTGGCGCAGGAAATGTCTTGTCCTCATTTGCCCTGCAAACACATTTGCTTAAACATTTCCAGTGGTCCTGTGCAATGGACACGACCGGTGGCCTCGCCCTGTGGCCATAACGTGCTACATTTTTTGCTAGTTTGTGGAGAAAAGCATCTACACTACTGTTCAAAAGTTTGGAATCACTGGTCACATTAATAATAAAATATCAAAATAAATAATAATGCTAAATAGTAATTTAGCATTATTATTATTATCTGTTGGCACTGGCTGCAGTACAATTCGCTCATATCCACTAAACTGGTCTCGGAGAAAAAATAAACTGAACTACAAGGAAAGAAAGGCATACAAATTACAAGGCTGCTTTGAAGCTGAATTTATTGAATTCACTTCATTCAAATGGCCTACGACTGTGTCTTTTGTAGCCAAGTGTCTCCATGACAGGCAAGCAAATGTCCTCAATTAGTCGGATCTCATCAGCAGCCATGTTTTCTCTCCACGTGTTGATTTTGCCAGGCGATATGTCCCCTTCATATGCTAAGTGATACAGATTTGTGGATGCAGCAAAGGTAAGCTGGTTTATGGCAGCTGGTGAAACGGGTATGCCGAGAAACTCGTGGATCCTCCCTGCAGTCTCCTCGGGGAAATGCACGATATCCTCAAACCTCACCCTGAGATAGGTGTGAGGTGGCAGGTCTGTGCATGCTGTGAGGCTGGCAGAGGTGTGGGCCAGCCAGAGATGAGCAAGCAGCAGCACGGGGCTAGCAGCTGGCTGGTCAAGAATGCTTCGCAGAGTTTGAAATGTGGGGTCCAACCTTGTGCAGGCCTGCCCGGCCTCACTGCTGTTCTGATTCACAATGTTAAGCAAGTGCTTTCTGATGTTAATGCGAGCATAAAGGCTCGGCTTGCTGTTGTACAGCATCACGTAGATCCAGGCCCGGGGGTCTCGCACCACTTGGACTGAGCGAAGCGAGCGTCCAATGACCTCGTGAATGAACGGGAGTTTTAGAGACCAGCTCCCACTCCTCAGGTTCAGGACAGGGCAGGCATTCGGGTAGGACGCCAAGTGCTGCCGGAGCCCCCTAATATACTCCGCATCCCAGTCTGCTGGTCTCTTCTCTCTGTACACATTCTGCTCCATTAACAGTTTCCTGCTTTTCCTCCTGGTTCCTTGAACACTGCTGGCTTCACCAGCTCCAGTGCTGCTTTCGTAGAGTTGAATGTTCTGTAGGTGCAGCCGGATGCTGTGCAGCATGGACTGGAACCATCCCTGAATAGCCATGAACTTTCCACTTTGTGCATCCGCCCTGGACCACATGCAAGCATCCACCAGAGAGTCTGGCATAAACTTGGCCTCGGGCGTGTGGAGATAAGCAGAAGGGATTCTGAGGTACACAAAATCAGTGCTGTTGTCAAAAAGGTGCTGAAGAATCTCTGCCCCAGAGCCAGGGAGGGATGTCATGATGATGAAAGGGAGGGGGTCTGGCATGTGATTGGGGATTAAGGTTCTTGTGGCCACTTCATCAGAAACCTGGAGCCCCTGCAATCTGATGCCACAGAAGGTCTCTTCACAGCTTTGGGACATAACCAAAAGTTCCAAAACCCAGAAAAACAATGTCAAAATAAGAATGAACCTGATAAACTTCCTGAAAGAAATGTTAAACCTGTTCTTTATGGTCAAAAATGCAACAAGAAAACAGAGATTCCATACTGTTACGATGCTTAACACAAAGCCAAAGTCAAAAGTGGAACCTCTTTTTTCCTGGCTGGGCAAAGTTTGAACCCCCCGACCAAAATGAATTACCCTGCGTTTGCTCTCTGCTTTTGCAAACCCTGCAAAGCCCAGGTAGCTGTGCCTGGCACCTATATCCTTGTAATTTGTGGCTATGGAGACAGTAGTCTCTGTGTCATTCAGCGTAACAGATATTCTAACTCCATTTTTGCTGTCGTCAATAAACCTGAGGTCTGAAACTTTGACAAAAGGGCCATGCATCAGGTAAACTACCCTGCTGACTGAGGTGCCCATGGGAAAAGTCACATTTATGAACTGTGTCCACCTCTTCTTGAACTCTGCGTCCTGCTCCACATCTTGTATCCTGGCAACTGGACTGGCTCCCTGACTGTCCAGCCAGAACATCTTATAATAGGCATCCCACACGTCCATCAGAGCTCCGTTGTACCTGTCCAAAGCCCTGTGAGGCACATATTTCAAATCAATGTCCAGGTTGTGGAAAAAGGCACTGAATGAAGTCAGCGGAGAATCGTCCTGCTTTTCCACATTATCTAACACCATTAAAGTCTGAGAGTTGAGCAGAACCAGCGCCCGGTACACGCTTTTCAATTTCATGGCCGCCGAATAGGCTGACACGGCTTCCCCGCAAACGAACAACGTGTCTTCGTGTGAAGATGCCGCAATGACCTCACCAGCACTGTCCCCTTCTTCCTCTTCTCCCCATCTGAGCCATTTGGAACACTCCCCAAGCTGCCCCTCCCATGGTTCATTGCACTGGGAGGTGGGGGAGGGGGCAAACACCAGCACATTGTTAAGGTAGCTGTATTTTGGTCCATACAGGGCCTCGGCGACAAATACCTGTCCATTCGGAGCAAAAGTAAAGGAGTTCTGATCAGGGTGTTCATGGCCAGGGTTAAAGTTATGCCAGCCTTCAATCCATGAATAAGGCTTAGCATGTACAATATCAAACACTGCCCGGCCACCTAACTTCCCTGATTTAAAAGACACAAAGGTGTTGTCCGTGGCATAAGGTAACCCTGCACCGAAAGTCACCACACCCCAGTTTGAAAACACGTGCATACTCGCTTTCCCAAAATCAGCCGGAGGCTTTGGAGAAAGCTTGGCGTCATACCAGACAAACTCAGTATGTAAAGTAGCCCAGCCCTGAGCTGCTGATGGCATCATGGGTCCATCTTTGGGCCGGTGCTTTCTGATTTCTTGAGCAAGCCAGTTTCCTGAACCGTTTCTGAGCACGAACGTGTCCAGGAAAACCAGCTGACTCTCCGGCCCATAGAACCAGTTGTAGTTGGAGTCAGCGATGCCCACCGTTCTTTGAAAGCCAGGGAGCACAGTAGCATAGTAAAACATGAAGTGACCTCTCAGCCAGTTGTTGTTCTTATTGTCAATGTCAAAATGACGTCCAGCCAAGAAAACATACTGAGTGATGGATTTGGACGTGTAGCTGCCATACGCCACACCTTCATCCAGGGAACCATCCACGATATGGTTCAGGAGGAACATTGTCTTTTCCATGTAGTTCACTGCTAGCTGCTTCCACATCATGGTTTCAGGGTCTTTATGCCCCCCGGCCACAATAGCTCCAATAAGGATGGCTAGGATGTTTGTAGGCTGGTGGTTCTGCAGGAACTGTCTGCCCCAGCCTCTGTGCTTAGACAGTTCACAAAGCTCCTCCGTGACAGCCCGGATCTTCTCAAGGTACCGAACCCTTCGCTGAGTGTCTAAATAGGTATAAATAAAATCATAAGCTGTGGCAAAGCCAGTGAGGGAGTGGGCCATTGGAACCTCATCGCGGGGGGCGCTACTCACCATCCAGTCTGGATATTCTGACATACGATCCATGTATTTTATTAAGAACTGAGATGCAGCTGTGTCCTCAGGTCTAAGTAGACAGTAGAGAGCAAGAGGGGGCAGGTTGTTGCCGTATATCTCATTCCATTTCTTTCCAAAGTCCTCGTGGCTCACTGGCGGGAGGTAGACAGCTGGGTTCTCAAGCATAGTGGTGATGGCATTTTGGATCACTAGGAAAATGTGGCTGTGTGTAGTGCCGGCTTTCTGTTTCAGCCCCTGCACCTCTGCCAGATCAAAGTACAGGTTGGGGTGGACATGCGATGGCATGTGCTTCTCCTCCTGGAGTGTCTTTTCCACAACTATGGCATATTTGGCTGAGGTGTTGTGAGGAGCATTGGAAGAATATCCCAGCATCAAGAGACAGAACAGAAACCCAGACCTCACAATGCACTCAACAGCCATGATTAAAAAAACAGATGTGGATTTCTTTTTTTTTTTTCCTTTTTCTTTGAAAAGCTCCTCCTTAACAGCACACAACTATGTGCGGATACTACTAGAGAGTAGATCAGTTCCAGCTGACTAATCCCTTCAGGTTTAGGATTTTCACTTGCTTAATGTTCATGTCACCATTGTCACAAAAAAGGAACATTCAGTTACAGTCCAACAACAATTCACAGTTTTCCTTGTTTGATCCAAATCAAATATGTTTTTGTGGATTTGTGGAAAAAAGTCCTTAAAATTATATATAGTATATATATATTTTTTTTTTTATTTACCACATACCAAAAGACCCTTCAAGTATAGTCCAACAATTCACATCTTTTCAAGTTTGTAGAGTTCTTGATAAAAGTCCATATAAAAAATGTTTTTTTTTCTTTTTTTGATAAAAAAGTAAAATATGTGGCCAATCACATCCCAAAAAAGGGGGTCTAAGCAGACTCAAGTATAGTCCAGTTCACTTCTCTTGTTTTTCTTTTTTGCTCCATGACAGTCAACGATGCTAATGTTGCTTGACAAAAATGTATACAGTTAAAACCCGTCTGCAGATTCACGCACGGCACGGTGCAGCAGGAGTAGTATGTAAAGCCCCCAAATCCAGACAGCAGGGAGAGAAGCTATGGCTCAGCCTTACGAGACAGTTTTGCGGCTGAGCTTCTCTCTGCGTGGGCTTTTAACGCCCACAGTCCCGTCCCACTTCTCAAATGGCCCTCAGACACTGCAGCTCCTCCGGCCCGTCGGCAGGTGGCGCTGCGGCTCGCCATACGGGGCAAGTCCGAGTGCGCAGAAGTCTTGCATCTGATTTAACAGCTCATTTTTAATTATTAAATCAAATGACACAGCAATTTCAAAGGCTTTCGGACAGGTAAATATATATATATACACTATAGGCAAAAGTACTGGGACATGCCTGTGTTTCAGGGTTTGGTCTAGGCCCCTTACTTCCACTGAAGGGCAATCTTAATGCTTCAGCATACCAAAACGTTTTGGACAACTTCGTGGTCCCAGTTTGGGGAATAACCTTTTTCTATTCCAGCATGACTGTGCCCCAGTGCACAAAGCAATCTCCATAAAGACATGGCTGGATGGATGAATTTGACTTGACCTCAACCTCATCCAACACCTTTGGGATGAACTGGAATGGAGATTGTGAGCCAGGCCTTCGTGTCCAACATCAGTGCCTGACCTCATAGATGCTCTACAGAATGAATGAGCACAAATTCTCACAGAAACACTCCAAAAGATGCAAATGGTGGTGTAATGAGCAGGCGTCCCAATACTTTTGTCCATACAGTGTGTGTGTGTGTGTGTGTGTGTGAAAAAATGTTTATTTTCACTCAAAAAAAATTCAGATAAGATAACCTTTATTAGTCCCACAAGTGGGAATTTGCTATGTTTATGTAGTTGTAGTGAGTGTACTATATATTTAGTAAAACATGTAATATATGTTGTTTTTTCACAAGCTTTTTTTCACGTGGGACACATTTCAGTCTTTTTAGTGTAGTAGTATCAAATGCACAACATGTGCGTAACTAATCCCTCCTTGAAAATACAGCATAGCCCTGCATGGCTGGTTACCAGCACATCTTGAGTGTTGGACACTGGTATTGCTGGTCATCAGCGATGTGTGTTGGACTGCTGGTCACCAGCAAAACCAGGATGTGTTTTGCTGGTCATGCCGGGCAACCAGCTAAAGCAGCATCAGTCAGTATAAAGCAGCTTAGACCACCAAGGATTTTTCTGGTTGATTTTTTTTTTTTATGAATTACTTTTAGTCTATAATTTAGGTGTCAGGGTTGTGCTTTTGTAATTATTTACCCTCAGAATGTTAACACAGGACCGTCCAAACGTTTGCATGTGGCTGCACGTGAAGGAGTAAATAAATGTGTACTTATTTACACTCAACATAACGTTGGACCACCCAAAAATTTGCATGTGTTTAAACATGAGCACTATGCATTACTGTGGTGGGAAAGTAAATGGTTGAGAGGTGTTTGCATGGTCTTTTGCATGTGTTTGTATGTAACCAAATCACACACACCATGTTCTATTGCTTGCGTGTACAGTACATTCACACCTGTGGGAAGAAGAAGTTGGTGCTTCTCCATGGCAGCCAAATTGGTGATTTTATACCACCATTAGTGGATTAGTTATTTTTGTATTGTATGTAATGTATTTAATGTCATTTACTCAGTAATCCTCAATTATAATGACCGTTGCTAGTACTTAATTCCCCCTTTTAATGTCCCAAGCCTGTGATCACACACTGGTGATTAATTGTCTTATACAATGGCTTCAAAAGGCAGTTTTGTTCAAATGATCTCATTTATGCAAACATGCTTTTTCAAATCGTATTTATGTCAGATCGTCTGGCACCTATTATTAGTCATGCCCAAATGAGAGGCCTGTGGGATGAAGATGTAGCATTAAACATGCAATGTTCTCCAGACAGGTTGTTTATTACAGAGGCTCATATTTCCACTGAGACCTACTTGAGCTCTTATAAAGACCAACTTGAGCTCTTCGTCTTCTGTTGATGTTGCTTGGCAAGTTTGGTGTCATAGGTCAAATAAAAAGCAGAGGAATGGAGCCAACAGACAGTTGGACACTGTTACAGGGACAACTTACCAGACAAGTAAAGACTTGTCCTTCATCCTGCCAATAGAGGAGCCACTGGATAAAAGCCCAACAAAAAGATCTCTGATGTCCTAAAGCTTGACAGAACCTCCTTAAAGGAGTGCTTAGCATAGTGTATTTGGTAGAGAGCATTTTCAGAAAACTGTCTGGAGTTTTATTGTGACTTTGTATTTTATATTGTTTTTGCCTTTGTGTCTCCATGCAGTCATAAGCAATTTCCTCCAGGATCAATAAAGCTTACTGATTCTGAATTCTACTGATTTTGCAAAATGTTTGCATATTCCAGTTAAACAGGCCCATTCCAATCATGTTTTAGCTGAGGTTAAATTGCCTTATAAATAACTGTGATTAATGATGACTTTAATTCGTGAATTGTATTCTAAAAGTGCGCCTGAAAGTTGGCTGATTAGATGTCTAGCAAACGTTAGGATGTTTAACCAAGCTGCTTCTCTTTCTTGGCTTTTTTTTTTTTTTTTTTTTTTATCCCAGCCACTATCCCCCCAACCCCCTACAGAGGACAAGACACAACATCCAATAAAGCTGCTCCTCAACAATCCACCTACCCTCTCACCCCAATACCCTGACATCATGGTGATCCTTGGACAGACAGACAGACAGACAAACTGACATGCAGGCTTTCATAAAGGTACGTGATGAGAAATTATGAGATCAAGAAGAACAGACAGACTGACAGGAATGGTGGGACTTGACAAGATCAAGCATAAAAACGAATGTGTGATGTGTCCATTTGTCATATTTGAACACACCACAGCACACAGTGTGAACAGTGTGAAATTCTTCCTCTGTTTTTAACACATTCACTACGTGAAGCAGCGGGCAGCCAGGAACACAGCCTGGGATTCAAACCCATGACCTTCCGATCACAGGGGCAACTCCCTAACCAGTAGGCCAGGCTACCCCCTTTTTTCTTTTCTTTTTATAGTGCATTTAAGTAGAATGTAGGAGACTGAGAAGTAAGATAACAGGAATAAAATAAGATTGTGTGCTGTGTGAGTGTTGACTTAGCGACATAAAACTCTTCAGATGGTTGGTTCTATTCAGCTCCACTATGAACATAATGAGATTGAAACACCTTTCTTTATTGTCATGAATACAATGAAACAGATTGTGCTTTAATACAGAGTTTACGGTGAGAATACGATGAGCCCCTTTGTAGTCACATTAGAGGAACAGTTCAGTCAGAAAAAGGATATTACTATTAAGAAATGCATTAGACACCAGTTAGCATTATGCTAATCAGTGGCTTCTAGCTTCCATTCACTGTAAGACACAAACATTGCTTAGCCAAGCTGCTGATTTAATCTTCTTTCTTGGCCTCACTGGTCTTCTGGCCTGTTCTTTTCCTCTGAGGACGGACCCCCGTTGCCAGCAGAGCGCCTTCATCTTTGCCCTCGTCCGCCGGTACAGAAGTGCACAGCCCCCAGATAATGAAGACCACCAGGCCCACGGGCAGGGAGAAGAGGAAGCTCATGACGAAGGGAGCGGACACAAAACTCATCTGAGCAGGAAAGAGATTAGCATGTGTTGCTTAGATATCAGGTAAACAGCATGTAACTAAGACAACCTCAGCCTCAGTATCTAGCAATATTTGTGCAGGATGTGTGCACTATTTGGAAGAAGCAAACAGAATGAATTAATCCAAACAGACACTTCCATTAATGTTAATAATAATGTCTCACCGTTACAGTAGACATGGCACGATGACAGAGTCTTTTCATCCGGCGTAAAAATCCATTCCCTCCGAGTAACTGAAAGAAGCCCACTGAGGTAAATGACCACTCGGGGTGACCAACATATGAATCATTCAGGCATAACAAAGCACATCTAACTTAAGGCCTGACCCAGTGAAGTAACAGGTGTAGATGATTCCAGATTATCAGGCAGTGATCAGTATACTGGTGGTTCTGAATGCTGAGTGGTTGTAATTCCTTTATCTAGGCTCCTTGTATCTTTAGGCACTTGGTAGTAAAACATTTGTTCTTATTTCTTTCATGTAATCTACTCAATATGCCAAAGATATGACAGTCTGACAGGCAGTAAATAGTATTTTTGCACCAAGGTGATTCAAAGCAAAATATGAAGAAATGAGGGGGTTTGCATAGTACTGTATACATCTAATCTAGCTATTCAGTGTTTGAAGGTATGTGAGAGTTAGTTCTGGATCTGAGGTAGTTGTGTGTGTTGGCATATGTGTTGGAGTGTGTAAGGACATATTTACTGCGTACATGAAAGTATGTTTGTGTATGGTTAAGAATGAGGCTCATGTGTATATGTTGGCATGTACAGTAGGGCTGAAACGATTATTCAAGTAACTCGAATAATTCGATTACAAAAAATAGGCTTCGTTTAATTTATATCACCAAAGTCCATCTATTTAAAATGTCTCTGCTATCGTATCAGTCCCGCTTTGTACGTAGACACTGCGCAGCTCCGGTATCACTGTTTCACACGGACTGTTTTAACTGATGCGCATTTCAAATATTTAAGACGGCGCGTTTATTTTGCTCTCTATGGAAATGGTGGAAAATGAAGATCCTGGTGTGCGTAAAAGACAGAAAATGTCTAAAGTGTGGGTACACTGTAAGGCGGACAACGTAGTGCAGTGTATACACGGTAAAACGGACCTGGCCCACCACAACAGTACATATAAACTACCTTATGTATGGGGAAGGCATGTTTTGAGATGTAACTTTTCAGTGTGTGTGCGTGCGTGTGTGTGTTTGTGTGCGCGCGTGCGAGGGAGGAAGTAAATAGGAAGCAAGAGATCAGAAATGAGATCTTGGTGCATTTGCCCTCTTGCTACTTGTCATGCCTCGTCACTATCGACTCATAACAGCCTACAAATAATTACAAACACTCTACGTTCTAACAAGCGCTAGCATTCAGATCAGTTAGCAATCTTAAAAACGCGTTATCGTGTAGAGGCTCCGAGCCGCGTGGAGAAGTACAGTTCACAGGAGGATGCTTTCAGTTCAGGTTCTGCAGCTTTGCTCTACTCTACCTACCTACCTCATCTGGATACAGCTGGAAACTGAACTGTTTAAGTTGGATTATAAGTGATACTTTTGTATTTTGTACCTTTCTACTTTTTGTCATTCATTCTTTATTCTCAGACGGGCTTTTACAGGGGATACACCCCTTTTTCCTTTTTTTATTAAGACAAAACTAAAGACAAATAGGCTAACCTATGTTTGTGAAGTTGTATTTCATAATTTTTGTCATGTAGATCATAAATATTTCACAGAAAGGTTCATTAAACGGGCTTAATTCTGGAGCCAATAAGCCAAAGGTTTTAAGGTTTGATCTAATAAAAGTGTTGAATTTGAATAAAAACCTATTTTGTTGTGAGGAACAACAGCCAATAGCTTGCTCATTTTAAGAGGCCTTTTAAGAGGTATAGTTGTTTAAAAACACAAAAGTATGATTCATCAGATTACTCGATTAATCAATGAAAAAAATCGACAGAACACTCGATTCCAAAAATATTCGATAGGTGCAGCCCTAATGTACAGTTACGGAAGGGGTCAGGATGAGGCAGGAAAAATGTGCTGGTCATGCTCCAGACCTCTCAGTAAACCGGAGGCACATTGGGTCGTATCTGTATTGCACTGACCCTCATAAGTTAATCTATTGAGTGATCTCCCATTCCTCCAAAGGGATTTTTCCCTTTTTTTAATAGATTGACATTCCAGTATTGTTGCTTTCCACCTGACTGCTGATGCAACATTTGCACAATTTTTGGATGTAAAAAAAAACAAACCTAGTTTATATTAACATGTTATTTATATACACTTTATGGGACACACCCCTTAATTACTGAATTCAGGTGGCTCCCTACTTCCAGTGAAGGGCAATCTTAATGCTTCACTATACAAAGACATTTTGGACACCATGCTCCCAACTTTGTGGACACAGTTTGGGGAAGAACCTTTTCTATTCCAGCATGACTGTGCCACAGTGCACAAAGCAAGCTCCATAAAGACATGGCTGGATGGAAGAACTTGACTGGCCCGCACAGACCCCTCAACCCCATCCAACATCTTTGGGATGAACTGGAACGGAGATCGCGAGCCAGACCTTCTCATCCAACATCAGTGTCTGACCTCATAAATGCTCTACATGATGAATGGGCAAAAATTCCCACAGAAACACCATAATCTTGTGGAAAGCCTCCCATAAAGAGTGGAAGCTGTTACAGCAGCAAAAGGAGGACCAACTCCATATTAAGGTCTATGTATTTGAATGTAATGTCATTAAAGTCCCTGTTGGTGTAATGGTCAGGCGTCCCAATACTTTTTTCCATACAGTGTATATGTATTCTGTGTGTCTTATTTGTACTGTATAAAATCTGGAGCTACGTCATCTCGTCTCACTGTATACATGTATATACCTGAGATGACAACAAAATTAGTTTGACTTTGACTTTTACGTGTCCTTTAACTTTTTTATATTTTACCTTACAGTGCTATTTTACCTTACAGTGTCGTCCTCATGCCAGTTCTGTTTTTTTCCCTGTCTTTTTCCTCTTTACATGTTCTGTTGTTTTTATATCCTGGCTCCGCCCAAGTCCTGTCCCTCTGTTAGTGGTCCCACCTGTTGACTGTCTCCACGTCTCCTTCCCCAGGTGTTTCCACTCTTTTGTCTTGTGTGTTTGATCTGGTCTTTGTCAGTCACCTGTAACTGTTGCCTTCCTGATCCTGTTTCTACAATTTCTGTTTATGTACCTGTCCTTTGTGTTTTGTTTTCCATGTTCTGTGTCAGCTTTTCACATTTTCATCCTTCTCGTCCTCCATGACCCCTCGCAGTGTTGCAATCCTGCATGCACCTCTCCGCCATCAGTGGATTTTAATAACAATTGTAGGCCAAAACATTCTAAAAACAGTCTCCCCACAAAAGTGACAGTATGTGCAAAACATGTTCTCAGCTTTACTAAGAAGTCTTAACATCTCCTCTACCTCCCCCACAAACTTCACTATCCACCCATATCTTATCGTATTCAGTTTAAGCTACTTCTCAGTCTCTATAAAGCTCTTCATGGTCCTGGCCCTGACTACCTCACTGACTTGCTTCGCTCATTTGCTTCCCTCATTCTTTATTTCGTCTGGTCCCTAAATTTCCATCTTCAATTGGTGGTAGATCTTTTAGTGTAGTGTAGGGCTGCACAATATATCATAAATTTACCGTCATTGCGATATCAACACGCGTGATATACATATTGCGAAAGACTGACTGAACTGCGATAAATTGTGTTTTTCCAAAGCTCTTCATATCAACATATTTAGCCAATCAGATGGAGTCCTACTGCCTTATACCCGCCCCCTAGTAGATGCGAGAGTAGAGCTGTAATCCTCGGATCCTTTTTAGGATTCGGCTCCCTCTGAGTCACTCACTAAACTGATCCGGGTGTGGGAGTCACTTGAGTCAGTATTGGAAGTTAACCGGCGGATTCACAGACTCGGCCAGTGTGCTTCAGGAGCACTAACCCACACTCTGAGATTCAGATTTGCCTGCAGGGCTATTTTCGGCTCTGACTGACACAAGGAGTCCACTAGTAGCTCGTTTCCACCACTGCGGTGCCGGTGCTAGTGCCGTGCCGGTGCCCAATCTAGAACTGGTTCAAGACAGGCGGGGGAGCGCAGCCTTGGTCTCTGATGTCGCGGCGGCCGGGTTAGAGGGAGGTGGCCGGACAGGCTGTAGTTAGCCTAGCCGCTAACTGCCCCTGGGAGTCCTAACAGCTCAGTTTTCAAGTGCTGTATTAAACCATCATTAACAATGCTGTTACTAATAAACTTTCATAATTAATCTTTAACGACTCTGTCACTCAGAACCATGTATTTCTCTTTTGTATTCGGTGGCTAGCCTAAGACAGCGGCTAAAGTTAGCCTCTTAGCTTCTCGCTTGAATTACCCGTTCTACCTTAAGTCATGCTTCTGTTTCCATTTCATCATTTAAGGCGGAACGGATAATTCAAGCGAGAAGCTAACATCACCCGTATTTGTTGTGTTTTAGTCGTTCTGTTTGGGTTTTTTTACCTTTATTGGTAATTTGTAAGCTATAAACATTCTTAGGACCATGCTAAACACTTTTAATAAACATTTGCTGCATTTTAACCCCAAGAAACGCTGTTTCTTGTTCTATGTCTCAACTATTTGTAAAGCGAATTTGAGAAAGGCACTATATAAATCATCTAATATAGTTTAGGTTTTTAAAAAGTTGGTGCAATCCCCATATATGCCTCAAGACAGATAAATTAGGTGGTCCAAATCTTTGACCTGATAGAAGTATGAAAACAATTTAAACAAACCTTGGCTTTTCCATTCAGGACATTGTTGAGGAACTGAAGGAGCTCTTCAATGGTCTCAACATTTTGCTCTGGTAGGTAGTATCCATCGATGGTCATATTCATCACAATGAGAGAAGGCATTGCCAACTCACTGGTGAAAAGGAGAATAACCCAGTTAAGCATATACATATAGATCTATAGCCAGTCAGTTTAATATGCACAAATCAATGTTTTAATACTTCATCGATATCACTCAAGCACACTCTAACTTAACATTGTGAGGAACATATCAGGATTCTCAAAAACTCTACCCTGAGATCTCTATAAGTGCAGTGGACATCTCAGTGCATCCACCATCTACCAGCAGAGGTACCAGTGTTTCTTTTGCTCTTTTTTCCCCTTTTGGATATTTCTGGTCTAAAACATAATGCTGAAGCTTAAGATGTGAGCAAAGGCAAAGCTCTCCAGAGGCAAAACAAACATAAACCCAAAAAGAAGCTGATATCAAACCCAGAGAGCAAGCAAGAACCTTACATGAAGGCCTAAAATAGAACTGAGGAAAATGTAGATTTGTCTTCAGAAAGTACAACAAAATCCATCAATATTGCGCTGTAGTAAAGGGAACAACTTTATACCACTGCTTTTCACCATGTTACTTATTCATGGTAACTTCAGAGACACTTCAGGCACTTTCCATCTGCTATTTGTTTATGGGTTTAGCTTAAAGCAATTCATCATGCTCACCCCATTATGAATCCGTTAATATAGTCATTTCCATGCATGTAGCCAAACTGAAAGTCCCTGTAACACACAGACATGGACATAATCAGTACTGATATCACCTTGTTAAAGCTGAAAGATGTGAAATTTGAAAAACAAAACGCCTGATTCAGACGTCCGTGTGGACGAGGCCTAATATTTAGACGAGGCCTAACACATGGACATCTGAATCAGGCGTTTTTCAGGTGTTCGTGGCGCCAGGTGAGTGTGGACTGAGAACCGACCGTTTTTCTACTCATTGGAACAAATCACAGCGTCCACACGGGCGTCCAGCCCCGGCGCTTGGTCAGCTGCACGTTCGTGTGGCCTCAAAAAAATGCTGCATGCAACGTTTCCTTGGAGTCAATTTCTGCCGAAATCCTGACGAACGCGAAGAAAACGGCAGTACTGCATTTACATGGCATTCGGTTGATGTTCTGGAGGACTGAATATGTCCCATGATTCAATTGTTCTGGGAAACGTGACAAATCAAGTTTTGAAGGAAAATGTAAAACTACAAATCCCAACACGTAAACAATCTGGAGAGAATAATTACCGCCCGCACAGGTGAATACACAAAACTACACATTGGGCTGCAGACAGCGTCAGATGAACGCCAGTGTAACACCAATCAAGCGCAGATACAAAACGCTACAAAAACACCTATGGCGTTCAGAGTGCGTTCATTTATCCAAGCATCCATGTGGACGAGGCCTTACAGTCAACATGAGAATTAAGTCAAAGAAAACAATGGCTGATACCTTGAATTTTCTGGTACCTTGAATTTTCTGGTAAAAAGAGTGCTAGCATTAGCCATGTTAGCTAGCGGAAGCCGTTTCATATGCTGTGCATAACGTCAGTACTGTTACTGTACTTTAACAATGACTTGCAGGTTGTGCAGGTCACCCTGCTGTTTGTGAGTCTAGAGTGAAGTATCTCCACACATGATGTGTGTCTGTCTCCTCTGCTGCTGTGTCTCTCGTTTTGTTGTGTTTTTGTGTTTATATTCCCCTCGCACCAACGGCACCGCCCTTTTTATGAAGGGACTATAATAATTGGTTAAGTTACGGAATGCGTGTCAGCGTCAGCCAATCAGAGACAGAGATTGCATTGTGTACACAAGTGCCCGCACAGAGAGAGAAAAAAACACACGACTAGTCAACTTCTCTCAGAGGGCGTCGACTTGTGCCTCTGAAGTCGACTAGTCAACTTTTCTGTTAATGCCCTACCTCTGAAGCACCTCCACACAATGTAAAGGGTTGGATTCCCTTTAATTAATTGCACTTTTTAAGAAACAACATTTAAGAGACAATATTTGAAGACGCAATGTTTACAGAGCAGTTTTATTTACATACTGAAGATCATAATTTCTACTCACATGTTGTAATGGTCTTTGTATTCTGTTGCCACTTTCTGCATGAGTGTTTTGTAGCTATAAGGAGAGGAAGAACATGAGTGACTGGCAATGAACATTTTCAAACTTTTTACACACACACACACACACACACACACACACACACACACACACCAAGCCATAGATTTAGAAGACTGGTCTCTCACCGAATACCATCCGTAGTCAGATTGTTCTCATCCACTATAGCCAAAGCTACCAGTTTATCTGCAAACGCATAAGAGACACGATTTATTCATAATGTGTGTTTTTGGGTTTTTTTTCACTTTACTGCTACATGTCGTTCTGTATATCTAATCAGACCTCCTAATGCTATATCTGTTAACATCTGGGGACATCCGGTCTCCTTTTTAAAGTCACACTGCATTAAAGTAAGAAATAATCATCAGTTTTTTACTGGTAGATTTAGCTCAGCTTCATGTTCATTTGCCTAATTTTGTATGAGGCTCTCTGTCAGATTAGAAGCACTCATTGCTGATTTGGCCTAAAGGTGGTTTGAGCATTTGAAAGGTTTGGATGACGATGGGCGCTGACATCACAATGTTATTCCCAAAGTACCAGTGTAGTCACCAATATAATTTCAAATATCCTGGTTCTTTTTCTTCACAAGATATATAATTAGCCAGTAATATATCTCTGCAGCTCTTACTCACAACTGTATTAAAAGTGTGACAAAACAATAAAACTGAAGTAGAAAATGTAATGTGTGAGTGTATATGTGTGTGTGTGTGTATGTTAAAGTGAAATAATCAAGGTATAGAGTAATGTTAAATTGTAATTATTATATGGAATAATGTTAACGTGTAAAAAATACTTGTTTCCCCCATCTGGTAGAGAGTGAAACTGTCCATCTGGAAGTAACAGCGGAAACGTTCTCGGCCCACCCAGTCTGAAAGATTGCCGTCGCGCTCCTCTGGATGAAAGAAATGAGAAATTACAGTGTTTGACTTGACTGCAAGATACAAATTTACACATGCATTAGAGTAAAAAAAAGGCATAAATAAATCAAATAGTTTTTTTTTTCCAAAAAAGGCAAATATATTTAATAATGTATTGTAAACACTGGGGATCAGTTTATTATGAATTACATTTCCAAAATGCAAACAAAAGTGTTTGTTTATGATGATCTATGTTAGCAGTTTGCTGTGGGTGCGTTGCTACTTTATGCACACCTTCCTTGAAGGCATTCATCTAAATCCACCAACCACACAAGGAAATGTGTTTCTCGTGAGAAGCAGGATACTTTCACTGTGTCAATTGACAAAGAGGGTGGATGATGGACATATTTAGACATTCTCCTTCGCGGAGCAGTGCAGGACCCTGGCGTTTACTCTGATCGTAAAGAGCCTTTCTGCATTTTCAATGAAGCTCCAAGTATCCAAGTGTTGTAATGACTGGTCATCTAATCAGAAGTCACCTCCTCAGTGCGTTGTCTTATAATGTGGAAGAAACACTTGTGTAACTGAAGGTAAGCAGACGCAACTTTGAACATTTTGGTTTACTACCTCTGCCAGTTTGCATTGGAACTAGCAGCAACATTCATTCTTAAACTTCTACTATAAAATGCCTACTATAAAATGTCATTTTTAATGGTCTCTTTAAAGGGTAAAGTTTCATTAACTTTGTAGCTCCAGTGCACCTAAACTTGCTCTGCTAAATGCCGTAAAACACTTGAATTATGCAGAAATGTAATTAAATGTAATTTTGAAAACAATTTGTTTATAAATACCAACTATGCTCTGAAAATATTAAATGCCTGGTAGAAAGTTGGGTAAATGCTACACTTCCACCAATGAAGGAATCAAGGAATATTCTGGTGGAAAATCAAATGTACGTAATTTTCCACTTGATTTCCATTTGAAT
This sequence comes from Hydrocynus forskahlii, assembly GCA_037974365.1. Lineage (NCBI taxonomy): Eukaryota > Metazoa > Chordata > Actinopteri > Characiformes > Alestidae > Hydrocynus > Hydrocynus forskahlii. Next base: position 27,751,678 of record JBBPCX010000040.1, on the reverse strand, counting down.
TTTGACATGGTGGAGAAATCTTATCCATAAATACATGCCCAAATTTCTCTCAACCCACTTAAAACCACATGAAGCTCTTTGTTAAGGTGGTGCAGACTTTTTTGTGTGATTTAGGACATGATGTACTGTGAGCTGTAAAAATGAACAAAACCTCAAAACCTCAAACCTGGGAGCAGCCTCGAAAGTATGGAGTGCTGATCTGGAATCAGTTTTTGCAAGACTGACCAACATCAACACAGATTAATCTGATCCAAGATCAGTCCTCCTTTTGACTGTTTTGTGAATATCCACTCTGGTGTTGTCTGAAATGACTGCCTGTAGCACTAAGATAGTTTTATTAATTCATTTATTTATTTATTTTTATTTTATTTTTGTAACTCACAGCAAGTCACACTGTGCCCTAAAACACACCCACAAGTGCGCCGTCCTTAATAAAGAACTGAATTTGGTTTACAGGAAGTTGCAGATACTTTTTCAGGGGTGAGCATTGACTTCTAGCATTTGTTAGCATTATTAGCCTCAGAGCTCCAGTTCTAAAGTAAAGCAAAATTTGCACTGCAAACATGTCCTTGCTGAACAACTCTGTTTGAGGTAAGTGAAAATGTGGTTTAAATTTTGCCAAACTACTCTTTCAAGGTCCAATTTTGTGACTTAAATAAGTTTTTAAAGGTAAACTACATTCACTTTCCCAGAGAACAGGGACATATATGTCCTTTACATGAATTAACTTAAGTAATGAAGTAAAATAACTCCTGGAGTCAGGATGGATTGTATTGAATCAACTACTGTCCAATACATAACTGCAAAGAAATATTGATATGTCTGTTAATAAAGTTACTGAAAATGTACTTTCCTCTCCAGTAACATCATTTGTGAAATACCGTTTCTTTATGAAAGGGTATGGAAAGACTTGGACGTTGTTTAAATAAAATGGTCTTCTTTTAAGGGAGCAAAAATGATGTTCCCTCTTCTGTAAGTCTTGATGGAATGAGTCCTTGCAAGCCTGATTTTCAGACTTTGTTATCCTCCAGACCAAGTCCAATGGATGTGTTGACTATTCATGTAGTGGAGAACTCCACAGACACTGCCGTGTTCCGTATCAAGGTCCAGTGCGTGGATCCCTTCTTGCTGAGCTACTGGATGCAGAAGGCCTTTTTCGATAATGGGGAGGTTCAGCAGACCAACCTGCTGATCCAGGAGGACTGTTTGGGGCTGGAGTTTGTTCTGAGAGTGCTGCACCGCTGCTCACGCCTGCCGAACGACTACTACCTCAGCCCTTTCCTGGTCACTCTCTGCTTAGACGCCCTGGTCTTCAACTTCCACCTGCCCCAGCGACCTGACTGGGACGGCACTATCAGGGAGGCAATGAGGGGAAACTGCCTGGAGCTGAGACGCTAAAAAGCAACAGCCAATAACTTTTTTTTGAAAGTGAACCATTTGTCACGCACCACACACAGTGAAGTATGTAATATTTGTCATCTGCATTTAACCCATTCACCCAAGTGAAGCAGGTAGCCGTGTGTGGGGACGGCGTCTTGCTCAAGGGTGCCGTAACAGTGACATTGGCAGTCCTGGGATTTGAACCCAGAACCTTCTGATCGCAGGTGCAACTCCCTAACCACCAAGCCAACAGCTGCCCCTCAGCTGATGACAATTAAGTAATGATGCTCATTTAAAAAATTCAACAAAAGCACTTTCTAATGTCTTGAAAGGTCCTATGGCACGTGGTCAGTCTGACAGATTGCAGTTCACTACAGGAAGTGTAGGGGGCATCATGGCTTTATTTCCCAACACCAGAGGTGCCAAACCTCTGGTCTTAGAGGGCTGGTGTCCAGCACAGTTTAATAGTTCACTCCTCAAACACACTCACTAAACCTGGCAGTTAAAAGGGGAATTGAATCAGGTGTGTTTGAGCAGGGAAATCAACAAACTGCACTGGAAAAGTAACCCTGCAGAGCCAGTTTTGAGCTACCGTACATCAGAAGAAATTGAAGAAATTGCTTGGTGCCACGGCTGCTTGCGCAGAAGGTGGGTTCCAATTTAATGACGTGGTAACCATAACGACAAGCCATTTGCTAAGGAAAGATTTCAGAACAGAGGTAAAATAAATAAATAAATAAATCCAATCTCTTGCTTTGTACTAAGAAGCAGTAATGACCAACACAGCTTTAATATGCTCAAGCATATGAGGCAGTGGTGGTCTTGGAGGAGTGTTTTAGTATTTAGTAATAAGATTTTTAATACTGAAAATACATTTCTGCAGTCGTTTTGAGTGGGCCAGCAGTAAAATTTGATGGGCCAAGGCCTGCTGGGCCAAATTGCAAGTGAGTACTTCTGTTTGAATGGGTGCAACAAATTGCATCTGCTCACAGTTTTCTCTATGATTCGTGCCTGCTTCTGATTTAATGAGCCACATTCAGAGCTGTGGATAATTGGCTCAGATAATGGATGGATGTTCAGGGTTGGACAAGTATGCTTATCATATTTATGTAATGTTTGATGATCTGCTCATTTACTGTGCTTTGAATAAGCTATGCTGCCATGCTGCCAGTCCAAATACTGCAGTTATGATCTTGGAAGAGATTTTTCTGCCACATGATTTTTGGATGTCCTACACTTTACAAATGTCTCATTGATAAGATTGCTTTGACTGGAATTTCATTCATTTTGGTTTGTCGGTCAGTTTTTTTGGAGGCTCTAATGAAAAAACTAAACCTGATGGACCCAGTTATACTGCTGCCACTGCTCATACAGAAACTACCACCTGTAACAGTGAAACAGGGAAAACTGTTTGATTAGTCAATTAATTAAATAAGATTTCATTGCAGCCCTAATAGTGAGTCCTTTAACTGTGTCTGGTTTAGGTTCATGCTCTGGTGGTGCAAGAAAAAGCACTTTAAAACAGGTTCTCACCATTGTAGACGAAGTATGTTCCATCTTTGAACACTGCAACAGATGGAAGCTCTTGCAGACTTACTGTCTGAAATGGAAAATAGAATTAGTCAGTACTCAGTCAGTCCCTATATATACCTGTGGAAAATAATAAGAGACCACTACAAAACGTTTCTCAGGTTTTATCTTTTATAGGTATTGAACTGAACAGATTTGTCTTAGTTTTGAAGAGCTGCTGACAATATTTCTCATCATTTCCAAATACAAATATTGTTCTTTAAAGCAGAATTATAAAGGAAATGACAAAACATCGAAATAAGAGAAATGATGCAGTGTTTACAGAACTTCAATAACTCAAAGAAAACAAACCTCTTGTTCCCTATTACATCTTTGATGTACTTCTAGTAGTGTTTCACCATCCAACTGGTCACATTGCGAGAGGAGAGTGTTGATTACAGTAGTGTTTTTTTTTTATACTTTTCCTCATTAAACAAGATTTGTTTTAGGTGATCACCCAATCAGTACCTCATAAAGCAGAATGAGGTGCTTGTGTAGGAATGTAACATGGAATGGTTGTCATACTCATAGAGATGCTGATTTCAAAATAAATTGCAGTGGTCATATTTTTTCTCAGAGCTGTGTGTGTGTGTATGTGTGTGTGTGTGTATGTGTGTATACATTACCTTCTAATATAACAAAGTACATATAACAAAGCAAATAAGGCGGAAATGAGAAGGACAATGAGATGATGTTGAAGTTCACCTGTGGTAAAACATCCTGAGTGGCAGCGAAGAAATAGTTGTAGATGACGAATTCAGCTGCCGTTTTATAGTACTGACCCTAAAGACAGAGAGACAAACATTATGGCCATTTCGTCAGTACAGAATTGCTACACTGTTCCCTTATGAAAAAGTCATGTATGGTGACATATCATGAAGATATTCCAAGGTATCAATAGAATGCAGTGTAATATTTTATCTGTATATTATTTTTATTTGAGTTTCTGAAGCTTAATCAAACAGCAGCACCTTCAGAGGAAGCGTTTCGACCGGGTTTCTGTAGAAATTCAGAGGAAGTCTATGCTGCAGCCTATGCTTGACTGAATTCGCTCGGACAATTTACTACGGCCAGGCCCATAGCTGTGGGAGTGTGGGCCTCAGGGGGTCCCGCTGGATTGCTAGATTACTAAACCTGCTCAAAAACTGGTTGTCATCTTGTGACTACTGAAGTAGACTGTTCATAAATACCTTTTTAAATAGGATATCCAGTGCTTATGCATGTGTTATGTAGTCCCTATGAAGGTAGCCTTCAATTCAAGTGTATAATATGTGAATATTTTGCATAAGGCCTTGTGTACCTTAAGAGGTGACCTCCCGCCGACGTAAAGAAAGAAGAGTTCGTGACGGCCCATGATGTGCTGGAACAGCTGGGCACTGGACAGAGTCCGTACCACAGGCCTGGAGAAACAAACTCAGTTAGACTTTTTTGCATAATGACAGGATACAGACTTATCCCAGTTCCCACCACCTTCCAGAGTGAAGCTCAGTTGTTCGAATGGTCAAAAAGGCCTTGATGACCTTTAGTAGGTGGTTGATTAAGACTGGGTCTGAGAGGAGGTGGATGCCCAGAATCAGTTCAGATTTAAAAGGAACTAGTTTGTAAATAAAGTGTATTTGCCTATGCAGAACTACAGATTTGTTATTTTGCAACCACACCAACATATAAGAACATATAACAGTGGAAAAAGTGGTACTTCAAATGTCAACGTCATTTCCAGATTATGCTTAAACAAAACTATTTATAACTCTATGTAATCTGTTATATTTGTATTCGATTCATTCAGGTTATTCATGTGGAAATACTGTAATGTTTTACTGGGGAAAGCTTTTAGAGCAAGGTCTAATGTGGAATGGTTCATCGCAGAGAAACCCACAGTCAGGTTTCTTTACTGGGGATGGTGAATGAAACCAGGAGTTGGGACATCTACAACTTAAGTGCAGCCATTTTAGTCACAATCTAAAGCCACCAGTGAGCCTGCGGGTGTCTTTATGAGTATTATATGAAACTCTGAAGAAGGTCAAATACAGGTCCTCAAGTTACGACAGAGATCCGTTCCTACGACAGTGATGTAACCGGAATTTTGGTGTTGAAATACAAGTCAATAACCTATCCTAAGACAGTTGTAAAATCATAATCTAGAACATGAAAGCATAACTAAGTCACAGAAAAACGAAAAGGGCATAAATATACTGTATTTGTACTCTGTACTGTAGGAACAGAAAAAATGAGGTCAAAAAATTCATTCAGAAGCCGTGATAAAGGCCAAAAAGTCGGTAAACAAAGCAACACAAATGGAACACTTGCGCTTAGATAAGCGTACTCCCTCACTCATAAGCTGTGTTACTGCGTGTTTTGCGTATTCTTCCACTGAGCGCCACTAAACTAGTTCTCCCACTAAACTAAACTTGTTCTAAACTAGTAAACTCAAAACGGCGTATATCGAGACCTTCATAACTCAAGGACCCCCGTAAACAAATTTAGGATCTTTGGGTAGAATATTGCTTAGTAGCACCTTTCCATCATTCCTTCTGTTTTTCATTCCAAAATTTGAATCAGGAATCAGGCAGTGAATTCATAACCAGCTTTCTGTGAGGGAGCTTTTAGAGGCGGACGTCTGGTTCCATTCACCACCACTGTGACCGGCTCTGACTTACTGGCTTTATTTACATCTTAATCACCTAATAATGTAGAATTATTGCAAACTGTGGAACACCCTTTAACTAACTCTAATAAGGTTCAGTTCTGCTTCTTGAGTATTAAACTGTAAAAGCCTGCAGGATTTTTTTACCCAGCGACTCGGTTGGTGAACTCAATGATTCCATCTTTTGTCCTCTGTCCTTTATACTCGAAAGATTTCTCTCCTTTCACACTTTTCAGGTAAAAAAAAAAATTATAGAGTTATAGAGTTTTAACAACACATTCAGTTCAACAATATAAGAGCAAACAACACAATCACATTTTTTGAAAATATAAAATAAAATGTCATTAAAATTCCATGAATTTGAGCTTTTCCTAAAACTATCCAGGAAGAAATGATGTAATATGTAACAAAATTGTATCTCATTTATTAAAATATATGGCATCTTCCAAAATTCACATTTTAAATTATATTGTTTTTGTGTACAAAAGATGTTAATTGTTTTTTATGTTTTCTACACGATGAAAAATTAAGTATTTAAGTATTGTTGACTAGGTATTAAAATTGATTTTAGGTATTTTATTATATAAGATCTTATTAAGATATCAAATAAATGTTATAGAACATACATTTTGTGAAAAATATATTATGTGAGAGAGAATGCACTTTTTACATTTTTGTGACAAATTCTCCTGAGATTTCTACAGAAGTGTGGTTCAAAATGTGTCTGCAGTCATGTGTGGCAATACAGGCAGAAATAGGAAAAAAAAAAAGTCATACATTCAAACAAATATATCTGTTAAGCCAGACTGGACGCTGACAGTAAAGAGAGCTGAGAGTAATTCACTCACAAGAAGATGGCTGGATATCCACGAATATTAAAGTCTGTAAGAACACCTAAAAAAAAAAGAAGAACGATAAAGAAATAAAGAAAAAAATCAGTAAATAAAGATAAAGGCCGGTTTCTGATTGTAAATACTCAGTACTGTCTTAGGCACCTGCGGAAATAATAAAGAGCAATGAGTTTCAATGAGCAATGAGTATTTATTTCACATTAATATAATAACAAAATAAATCTTGATACTTTTTACTGCTTTCTTGTTTTTTAGCATAAATGGCTTCAAACAATTTGCACAGGTGCCTAAGACTTTTACACAGAACTATATATATATATATACTTGAATTAATAATACTAGTACCACTTTTTTGTGATACTGGTGCTCCTTGAATCTGAAATGGCTCCCTACTTCCTCCGGGGGAGCGCTAGATAAGTTATAAAATTCCAGTTTCTACACCCATATAGTGCACAATGTGTCCATTGTGGAGGACACAGCAGCCCTTTATTAGAAATGTTATTCTCTGATGGGTATAAGAGCCTGTACTTTAAGTGCCCTATGTAAGGTGTAGGGAGCCGTTTGAGACACAGCCCTGCTGCTCACCGGTGTTCCTCTTATTATCGTCAGTGCGTCTCTCTTCATGGAATGTTGCTCAAAGTTTGTTTAAGCATTTACGTGAACGTTCAGGCTTTTTCCAACATCTGATCCAGTGGTTTTGCCCTGTTTCGGACTGATAGTGATCCTGAATATCCCCTAATCCATAGCATGTTCTTGTGACTCCCATATCCCCCTGAATAAGTGAGGTCACAAGGTCAAGGGGTAAAAGCACCTGTAGTGTGTTTTAGTAGTGAAAACAACACGTGTCAGTTCAAGACAATCACGATCTAAAAGTGCCTAAATAGCCACCAGGAGAGGATTTGCTCTGAGGACTGGAGTGTTTTGCTGACCACGCAGATAAAGGCCAGTCGTATACAGGACATTTGTGGAGAATATTAGGGACTGGACTCAATTCTGCTCACTGGCCATCTGGATATTGATAGGAGGAAGCTTGATGTATAGCAAGACAAGCATCCACGGAGGTCCTTTTAGCTAATCCCATTAGAAACAGATAAGCTCTTCTTGCCGGTTGTGCTACAGTCTGATTGGTCGCTAGCCCAAGCTCCACCTATGATACTACTGAAGCAGCATGTATATGTACATAAATTAAAAATAAATATATTACAATGGATAATATTGGCATAATTGGGATATAATAATAATATTGTGTGAGTTGGAATCTATCTATATCTTTGTCATTACGTTTTTTGAACCAAAAAACAGAAAAAAGGAAAAAAGATTTTCACCACCACAATATCAAAACACATG
>JBBPCX010000040.1:27733354-27743787 GCA_037974365.1 Hydrocynus forskahlii | reverse complement strand
TTTATTTTTTTACACAGTTGTTGCTGCTAAAATGGACATAATACTTGAACTATTTAGATGATTCTCTCAAAACACGAGGCTAAAGTTGGGCATCTCATAACTCGGCTGGTCAACCTTAAATACAGAAGTGGTGAGAATACATTCTACCCTGTCGTGTCTTCTGAATTCACATTATTTTAAATGTATTAGCTTTGCACTTTATTTTCTACGCAGTTGTTGCTGCTAGAATGGACATAATACTTGAACTATTTAGATTATTCAGCCAAGATTGTTGTGTTTTTGATATTTACAATATTTTACAGCTGTTGCTGCTACCTTTTTCTGACGCGTGACATAAATTCCTTTGGAATGGCTTTAAATTCAGTGTAGTTGCGTATATTTATTGCTCTTCTAATAAGTGGTTAGTAATTTATTTATTCTGTGATGTAACCTTACTAACAAACATCACAATTTCTACAAAAATAATGCTAATGTTAAAGTAAAAAAGGTTATATCGGAATCTGTATCGGTATCGGCATTCGTGTATCGGAATCGGATCAGAACCGGAAAAACGTGGATCGACCCATCACTAGCTCAAACCCTTGTGTCCTTGAGCTTAACCCACTTAACCCTCAGTTGTTCCAGGGGGACTGTCCCTGTAACCAATGGATAAGAGCATCAGCCGAAAGCCCCCTTTAACTTTTTTGTCCATTTCAACTAAACAAATGTCAGGATTACGAGATTATGTTGATTAAAAATGAATTACTTTTTCATAATAAAAATTATTCAAATAGCACATTTAAAACCAAAGTGCTTAACGATTCGTGATCAAGTGCATCCCATCACACAGTTTTCCACATACACGGTTTTGATTTAGAGTAAGTGTATGTGGACAAAGGTGCAAAACACTAAATCCAGCATAAACCATTCAGTAGCTACTGAAAGCCAGTCATTAAAAACATATCTTGAGTTTGGGATTAAAAACATTCACTGAAGCCTGTCTGATGTCAGCTGGTTGGCCTTCCCAGAGTCTGGGTAGAGCAACAACAAAAGCACATTCTCCTTTTAGCTTAAGCTGGGATCCTGAAACAGTAAGAAGTAACTGAGAAGCTGACCTTCATGATCTTGATGGAGCGCTCGTACAGACCATGTCCATTACATTTATAGGTGCAAGGCCTTGTAAAGCTTTAAAAAGAAATAAAATGACCTTATGCTGGATCTGTAATGAGCTGGGAGCCACAGTAGAGATGCTAGAACTGGAGTAACACGGTCTCTTTTCTGTTCGTCAGTTCATAATTAGGTTGTTTCATTCTGAACTCATTGTAAACTTGCAGAAGACGATCCATTGACTCAAGGATCAAGTAATAATGGCATGAATGACTTTTTTTCCATATCAGGGATAGTAAGAAATGATTTGAGTCTGGAAAATAATGTCATCTGCTCTTGACCACAGTATTGTTGGGTCAAATTTGAGCTAAGAGTTGAAAATAACCCCAATATTTGCTAATTGTGCTTTATTAAAAGGCAGATTTTCCAGCAAGCGCTTGAAGGAATTGAAAGGACCAAAGACACTTACTTCTGTTCAGTTGTGAGAAGCTGTTGGTCAGGGCTGCACGATCTGGATTAAATATTAGTATTGTGATGATTATACTGCTACATATTTTCAATTGCAGTGTGCTTCAGTATATTAATAGGCCCATATCATAAAATTTTTGGAATTAAAAGCCTTAAAGGATGTAAACATTGTTTCATTCGCCTGTCCTCACAGTCCAATATGCAAAAACAACTCATTTTGAAACCATAGTTAGTCACAAAATCCACATGTTTATATTTCACTCCTTATTCAGCCTATTGCAGTTTTAATTTTGAAGTTCAAATGAACATTCTAGCCCCTGCCTCTCGAAAGCCTATCAGAAATTAGATAGGTTACATGTATGAAAGGTACAGTAACAAAAACAGCCTGTTTAATTCTGTGGTTGGAAATTGTTAATGTAAGAATGAATTGCGATGAATTATGTAGTTCTTGGCACACAAACTCACCCAAACATCAGGGAAGAAATAAAATAGGAAAATGCTTAAAACTGACCCTTTAAAAATCTTGGCCAATCAGTGTCTTTAATAGTTTAATAATTAGACACCCAGTAACTCACCTGGAACTGTGATTGGTCACCCTGTCATTGGTTGGAGGCTCATGTGCATATTGCAGCTTTCTATAATGTCAGTGTTGCAGTGATGGATATCACGATAAGTAACAGAAGGTAATGTTGTGCAACCTTACTGTTGCCCATTCACCATATGAAGCAGGGGGCTGACACCAGTGGGGGGGCGCCCGGGGAGCAGTGTGTGGGAATGGTACCTTGCTCAAGGGTACCTCAGTAATGACACTAGCAGTCCTGGGATTCAAACACACAACACCCTAACCACTAGACCACCAGCTGAAGGTACAACTGTTAACAAACTTAAAATGGCCAAATTGCTTGCTCTTGCTTTGTAGTAGTAAACACGTTCCAGTTACCTCAAACATTGGAGCTGGAAATGAGGCCCACCAGGAGCTGACGGTGTTCCATTAGTCAAATGAGAAATCCAGGTTCTAGCCAGGTTAGTCATTATAAGCAATACCAGTTGAACACAACGCATTATGTGATATTTTGCACTTACAAACACTACAGCAATGTCCAGAGATAGACGGATAGCACTGTGTGTGTGACAGATTTGATGAAACACAAATAAGACAGAAGTGCTAATGGTGGCCTGGTGGTTAGGGAGTTGCCCCTGCGATCAGAAGGTTGTGGGTTTGAATCCCAGGTCTGCTAGTGGCACCACTGAGGTATCCTTGAGTAAGGTGCCGTCCCCACACTCTGCTCCTTGGGCACTGTGTTCCTAGCTGTCCGCTGCTTCACTTGGTGAATGGGTTAAATGCAGAGAAAGAATTTCACGCTGTTCACACTGTGCTGTGGTGTGTTCATGTATGGCAAATGTAATTTTTTTACACACACACGCTTAACTACAGCATTCATTACTGTTAATGCATGGAGCAGCCCTCTTGGATTTTGAATTCACAGCTGGCGAGGTTTTTGTTTTACTGTCTGAGTCAGAAAGCTGACTTTAGGCAGTGACCTAATTTAAATTTTTTAACTGGGAACTTGGAAATTCCAGTGTCCCAGATCAAATGGAATGGGCCATTAGTAACCCCGACATGAAGACAGAAACATCTCAAATGCAAATAAATAAAAATTACTCTTTGCTGCCCCCCTGGAGGTATTATAGCAACAGTCAAGATTTTCTTTGTTTTTTATTGATCTTTTTGTAAACTGTGTGGCAACAAAGATTTGGTCATATCCATACATTTGATACATAATTATTATATTTAAAAATTGGAAATGGCATCTGAGTAACCGACTTTAATGAGTCAGCGCACTTCTGTGTGGGAACAGACATTTGTTTATGAAGCTAATGCTGGTAGTAGTAGTAGTATTTTAAAAAATGTATAGTAAAAATATATTTATTAAATGCACCATATTACAACATGTCTACAGAATATTCAGAAGTGAAAATACATCCCAAGAAGTAATTGCATCCCAAGTCTCAATAACTGCTTTCTTTTATTTGCATACGTTTTCCTCACCCCAACAAATACACTGTAATAATAAAGAACGGAGGTCTTCTTTAAATATGTGAGATTTGATTTCATATTTTTGCCATATTACCAGCCTGTACAGAATCCTAGAAATCTCATGTGGTTGTGATTCAACTTGCGATGTAAAATGCATGGGCGAATCAATGATTTTAAAGATCAGCCTGCATTATTTGCACTATAGTAATTAACTGTTGTCAGACTTCATAAAGACCTTGATTCCAGTAGAGATCCTGAGCTGATGCTCAGTAGCCTTCAGTGATAAGTGTGTGTTGCTAAGAGCCCAACTGCAACAAGATCATTTAGAATAAATAACTGTTGTATACATTTGTTACAGCTGCTCTATTTACTCTGTCCTCCATTCCTCCATCCACACAGACTATGAAGAACCCACAGAGATACACTTTTGGTGATTTATCTTGTTGTTGTGAGAGGAACCAGCTGTTGAGAAACGCTCACGGCGGGATGAATGTTTGGTCTTTTTGAAAGTGGCTCTAAACTGGGGTGCGGCGCTCAACTGCCCGAGAGGGAAGCCAGTGTTTAGATGCTGGCAAAGCCACACATTATGTCTGTCTGTATTTTTTGACATTTTTTTTAAACTTCATTTCGAGGGGTTGAAATGGAATGTCGAGGGGTGGCACTTTATCCCATATCCGTCCGCCGCGTTGTTTTCTAGATGAATGAGTGGAAACCAGTGCATTTATTTGGAATGCAGCTTTATTCTGCAAGTTTTCACAGCGAGGAAGAGGGCTGAGATAGGCTCAGCCGAAAATATTCTCTTGCTTTTGGTGATGCTGGTAACTGAGACGATCAGGAAAATGGGAAAAGTGGCGTTGGGAAAGGAGAGTAAGAAATTCCTTTAAAGGACTACAGAAAAGAAAAGGTTTAACATATTTTAGCAGTGACCAGGAAGCAGCCATCATAGTTAGAGAGGAAAGTGAGTGTTTCAGTTTTGTTTTCTTTTAGTAAATCAGAGGTGCTTTTGGGTTTTATCATATTTATGGTGGGCACTATGGCAAATATATCACAATACACTTAATAAATATTCATGATGCACAATATGCGTATCTTGCTTATCAGCTCTGATCAGACCACAGGTCACAGCTCACCCTCTTAAGGCACCTTTTCCATAGTTACACAGGAACTATGCTGTATTTAAACCGTACTGTGATGGCATTGAACTTGTAGTACTGTTTGATTTTCCAGTGTACCTCAGCTGTTTATGGTGAGGTGGCGTTTATGCATCTCAAAACTTGTGTCTGCAGAGTCGTACCAGCGGAAAGGCTTTCTGTCAGAGCTGCTTGATATCGTAGTCTTGTATTATTTTATAGCGTTGCTTTTTCATTTTTTCTTGCCATTGAGCCATGTGATGAAAACCTAACCTAGCTAACTTGTCACGGTGTTATAAGATAACTAGGTTACCTCCAGGTGAAATTTATCTTCAGCCCAACAGATAGTAGTGCTTGTACTTCATTGACTTCATAGTTGTTAGTTTGTATCTTATATTTGTTTTTTTTTATACAGGCAGGAAAAAGTGAACACCGACTTCTTTTCTTAAGCCTGTCTGTTGTGATGACAACATTTCGACCAGTGACATTAGAAAGCAGTGACATAGCCAGCTTGACTGTGGCTCTCTTTCAGCCCTGCCGCTTTTTTTGTAATGAAAAAAAAACGCTTGTTCGCAGTGCACAGTGGTTTCCCTGAGCACAACCTGGCTTGACTCACCTCTTCTAAAAACCTGAAAACCACCTAGAACCAAGACTTTTCTCAGTTTTGGCTCAGAGGTGCTGGAACAAACTTCCACTGATAGTTAGAGCTTCTTAGTCCATTGCTGCCTTCAAACAGCAACTGAAGAGCCACTTCTTTGCACATTCATGTCCCAAACTAACTTAACTAACACTTCAACTAACTCTAAAACACTCTTCTCTGTGTGATCTGAGAGGCTCCTGATGGAGCACTAACTTAATTTCCGATAGAATCTCAGGCCGCTAGCAGCTCTGCCAAATACCATCAATTTTAATAAATATAAATCTTAGTGTATACTACGGGTGAAAAGAAAAAGGGTTTGTAGGCTGGTGGCGAGAACAGATATTTTGCATGCTCGTAAGTGCTCATGCCGCTACACATTTATGAAGTTCAGAAATTGGGATCACTTGTACCTCAATTAACATTTATTTCTCTAAACTTACAATTGAAACAAACTTAATTTATTTTAACACATTATTTCAGTGCTGTCAAACCTTTCTACTCTTCCACAGTGCAGAAAATGTAGGTTTGAAATATTGGTCAAACCAAAACATCTGCCTGATGTTTTTTCAAACAAATATCTACAGTTTGAGTTCTTGATCATTCAGAAAAGCGTATTGAGGCAAATTGTGAAACAAAAGAATTGAGATACTAACTTGCCCACAGGTGGGTGGGTGGGTGGGCGGGTGTGCGTGCATGCGTAAGTCTGTGTGACCCGTTCAAGGTGTTTCTCTAGCTTTCGCTCTATGACCGCTAGGATAGGAAGTCCCGCAAGGGATGGATAAATATCATTATATTGTCCAGCTCTACAGTCAGTGACACAGTAATAAAAGTGAGAAATATTGTTCTTTTAATCATTAAAAGACAGAGTCTGGTTGGTGTAAGGGAACCTAAACATATACTTAAAGGTAATCAATATATTATCTTATATTCTAAGGCAAATCAGCCTATTCAGTTTGTGATTCTTATATTTGAATTATTCTTTCTCTAAATACCATATTAATGTGATTCTGCTGACTAATGATCAAGGTTGTGAAGCCAGGCCTGAGCCGCCAGGGCACAGTGACATGATTTAAATCAAGGTTGTTATTTATGCAAACCCTATGTTTCTGAGCTAAAGAGTGTCAGATAAGGTGTTTTGTTCAGACCAGAAAGCTCTTGTTCAGGGCTGTTGTCATGGAGCCTCACTGTGAAAAGCCATAGCATAGGTTCCAGCTGGAACCTCCTCAGGGGGAGGCGACATGGTTTCTGCCCTGTTTTGATAAGGTGAACGAGAGTATAAGACCTCTGCGAAGGTCTGGTTTCTTTAGAGAGAACTTCTGAATCCAGGAGACTGAGTGATGAATAACTCTCTCCTTCTTAAGAAGAAAATAAAGTATTTGAACTGAGTGAATCATGCATACTGAATCTTTTATTCAGTTTGCATGATTTTCTCACTGCCATTACATTGGGAATCACACCGCACCCAGAAATACATTTAAAATTCAGAGATTCAAGGCTGCAAAGACACTTGAGAAGTTTGAGTTTTGAGGGCCGAAAATGGAATCTGTGCGCTTCAGTTGTTTCTGAAATCAGTAAGCCATTTTGGACCCCATCATTTCTTTTGATCGGCTTCCATTACCCAAGAACGGTCCCTGTTGTAATTGGAGAATTCCTCAAAAAGAGTTTTTTGGAAAAGATTTCATGCTTTAGTACATCTCTTTAATAAAACCTCATGAAAGAACTAAAAAGGACTCTGCTAAAATGAAAACTATTTTTAGCAAGATGTCAACAGACCATGTTTTATTTTCCCATTTTAATGCATAACGAGTTCAGCAGGCTTTAATGGCTTGTGCCATTACCATTCTAGCTGGAGCTTTGTGAGAATAGCCAGATCATTTTCAGGGCTTCTATAGACCATTAAAATGATTTATTTGTTTCTCGTCTTGATTTTTAAGGTCTGCTGAGGACAGTCACACCCTAGAAAATGTGAAAGGCTCATCAGGAAACCCTCCTCCACATTAATCGAGCAGCAATAGCAATGGAGAGGAGCAAGCGTAACTCCATTGCTGGGTTCCCAATGCGGCCTGATCGCCTGGACGACCTGGACGGTGGAGGTGTTGGAGGCGAGACGGGCCCCGCCCAGTCAGACAGGGTTTGCCCCTCCTCCTACCGAGCCCTCATCAGTGCCTTCTCCTGCCTGTCGCGCCTTGATGACTTCATATGTGAACGGATTGGCTCTGGCTTCTTCTCAGAGGTCTACAAGGTAAAGCAAGTGTTTTATTTTATTAGTTTAAATGCTATAGGTATCATTTAGTCAGAAGGTATATAATTCAAAGCTTAGATATTTATTTTTTTATGTATGGGCCACAGAACTGAAAACAGTTTTCAAAATGCAGTGGTCCAAGAACTGGCCCCTGAGGAACACCAGCAAGATTATATGCTTTGTATGTTTTTAATGTAATTACTTTTTAATTTCTAAGTGAAACAGGCTTGAATGGAATCCATAGTAGTAATTCTGTGTCACGGTACCAGATTGGCAGCATCCTGCTTTACTGTAAAAGCCCCAGTGCTACAGTGCTGCCTCAGACTTGGCAGTAAGTGAGTTCAGGATAAAGCTCAACATGGTGGTTTGACCTCTTGCTAACTTCCTTAAAAGACCTGTTACTTTATTGTTGCTGTCTCACATGTCAGCAGAAGGTCACTTGCTGTTGGTACATCAGATGACAATTGGAAACTATGCAAGCTGTGAACAGATGGTTGTTTTTTTTTGCCAGGAGACTGGGATACTGATGTGCAAGACAGTTGCCATTCTGTGAGCATAAAATAAGTGTTAGGTGAGTGAAGCCAAGAGAGTGATAAGACTTTACTGTGTTGGAAGATGACCTTGATAACTGATGTTGGACAGCTGTTTTCACACAGCCCAGTCACGATTAACAACCATTCAAAGCAAGAAACTACTCTTTTTTTTAAATTTTTATTAATTGCTTCAAATAGTGGTGTGTGTGTGTGTGTATAGATATACATGTTTAAGGTTCAAGATTAGTTTATTGCCATCAGCATCTGTGAACATATACATAGTGTGATGAGACAACGTTTCCCCCACGGATCACGGTGCAACATATAGCAACATTCAACAGAGTGCAAGTTACAACATAGACAACAGACAATACAGTAAATAGACACCACAACACTTGACAGTGTTGTGTGTAAACAGTATAGTGTGGACACTGTGTAAAACCTCCAGAGTGACTAGTGTTGTATCATAATTATTGTACAAGAGGCAGTTAGCAGCATTGAACGAAGTGCAATGAAAAACAGAAACAATACAATGAATAGACAATATAGCAATGTGACAGTAGTGAGAATAAGATGTAAATTTGAAACAATACAGTAAGTAGACAATAAAGCTGAGGAATACAAATGTGGGAAGCGTACGTAAAATAATAATATTGCACTACACGTATATAATTGCACAGGAGGAAGTTAGCAACTTTACTTACGTCTGAGCAGCATAGAACCACATTGTGTCAGTGTAGGTGCGGTTGTGTGTATGTATATATAAAATGTATGTACTCAGGGTGGGTATCTTCAGATGGGTGGCAGCAGCAGACATTGAATGTTGTTACATGTTATCGAACATGTCTGCAGCAATAAACCCGTGCGGAGAGCTGACTATGGCATTTTATTATTAATATCACAGTGAATTTGGCACTTTTGTCATGGATGTGTTGGATGTGGTGCAGTAAGCTCTCTGTTGTTAGCTTCCGTGGCTTGCTCTGTATTAACGCTATGGCCTGAAATGATCCTGTGGAGTTTGGAGGTCCAATGAGGCCTGAGAGCCGAGCATTACAGAGATCAATTCTTCTGTCAGTAGGGGTGGAAAACATCTAAAAATAATGCACATTTTTTCTTGTTAAAACATCGAGACTATTGATCAGTTATGTAATGGTATAAGCTGGATCGAAGACCTACTTTATGTCCAGACCATTTTTGTCATCGAGGAAGATCTTATGCAAAAGTTGAGGCACCCCTTGTTAAATAACATGTTTTGTTCATTTTCTAAATGTAAATTATTACACATCTTCTATGGGGGTGGGGTTGGGGAGATAAATGGGGAGATAGTTGCCATTTTTGGTTGAATTTAACAAATGAATGCTAAAACTAAATGCTAAAACTTTGCACGTGCCAAAGGTTGGACAAATAATTTGCGCACTAAAATGAACAGAAAGTGGCATGTTTCAGTTTGTTTAGCGTAGACGATGTCTTATAAATGTATTTATTTAGAAAATCAACATCTCATTTGATCTAGAGTGCTCAAAAATCTCAAAGAATGGATTTTCATAAGTAAACAAATAATATGAAACAAACACTTATTTGGAAAAAGCGTGATCACATGAAACAATCCTTGTTTTAACTTTGGTCTTTATTTAATATAATTTAGCTATCCTGCAAAAGGACATTAAGTGTATCTGGTTCTCTGTAAGCTCTCCCATAATAAATGATAATCGTCTGTTAAAGAGCAGTTTCAGGTTGCTTGTATACTTCTCATTGGTGGTCCTGTGGGGTCCTGTGGCGGTCCTGATGCCTGATGAGTAAAGAGAGGATGAACAAATGATGCAGGGAGACATATGAACTACAGTCTGTAATAGTAAACTACAAAGTACACCTATATGGTCAGTGGAGCTGATAGAATTTATGGTGATTGTGAAGACAAAGCAAGTTGACCTGATGAAGTGGTTCATCAGTGTATTTATAAATGTATAAAAACACTTTTCTCACAGCCATGCAATACCAAAAATATATTTGCATTTACACTGTAATTAGCCCGTTTGTGAATGTACCAGTGTACACACATTGTTTGCTTAAAGTTCGGTGTGAAATGGACCTGGGGTGTATTGAAACGCGATAACGAGTATGAACCTTTGTCGAGTAGCCCACCTTCATTGGCCCCCGCATTCCGAAACACAGCGCTTTTAGCCGATGCTAACCTCAAGGCTCTACTAAGCTGATAATGATAGGGCATGGGGCATCACGTAGCCAGTGCAGATAAATCACTATTTTTACACCATTAACAAGGCTCAAAGTAGCTCCA
>JBBPCX010000040.1:27672017-27724880 GCA_037974365.1 Hydrocynus forskahlii | reverse complement strand
TTTTATTTCTTTGTTCCAACTTCCAAGTGGCCTATAGCCTACATTAGTCATGAATAAATTATGTTCAAAATGTATCAATGACTCATTCTTGACAAAAGGCAAATGAGCTGTGTGCATGCGCACATTTGAGTAATGTCGGGCTGTAAAGGGGTTCGGGCTTTTAAAAAGCTGTCAGTCAAAATGTACTTGTCGGGCACGGGCCGAATTCTCTCGGGTTCGGGCCTTGTCGGGCCTAACTTTTAAGGCCCGATTACAGCTCTAATCTGTTGTTTGTTTTGAGTGGGTCTGGTGCACTGGAAAGCAGGTCTATTCACAGACATGCGGAGGGGCAGGGACTCGAGGCAGAAACGAGGACAACATGAATGTTTAAATTAAACGTAATTTAAAACAGACTGAATCACTCTGATGAAGAGAGACAGTGTAATTATGTGAGGGGAAACTGATTGCTATGTTCAGATTTTGGTAGCCTAATATATTACTTCTTTTTCCACTGAATATATATACATATACACGTGTTTGTGTGTGTGCGTGTGTGCTCCTGGTATTAGAAGGGCATAGGATGTGTTGGTATTAAGAAAGTTAGCAAGATGAAAGGCAATTTACAGGCCAGGCACCTCATATTATCTGGATTGAAGAGATGTCTCTTTATTCGGGGTAGCTTCCTTAAAACTGCTGTCAGATCAGTCATCTCTGTCATTCTCTTCATGAACTTCACCTGATGACACAGCAAAAAATAAAAAACATATGATGAGGTAATTACACAAACACATATACAGGCACACAGAACTGTGACCTGTACTGAGAATGATCCACCACCCTAACAATACCAGAGCACTAGTGATCCTGTGGGGGTTCTGATCACTGATGAACAGATTAAGAGGGGCGAACACATGACACAGAGAAACAGATGGACTATAGTCTGTAAGTGTAAACTATGAGGTAAACTATGAGTCAGTGAAGCTGATCAAAGGGACTATAAGTATAGATACAATGCAGGTATACCTAATAAAGTAGCTCCTTAGTGTATAATGGCAGAACTGATAGTCACTAACCTGATCCATACCATTGAAGGTCTCAGACAGATCAGCTGTGGGTGTAAGAGACCGAGCCGCCCGTGTCATTGCATAATTATGACCCATATATGAGACCCCATTGGACAGTTCCTGTGCAGACATCATCACCAGCACTCTCAGCCTCTCCTCATCATCAAAATGAGGACTGAAAAAAATAACAAAACAGCAGCAAATAAAAAAAGATTACAATGAAATTTAAATCCAAACTGGTTTGCTCTGTATAAGTCCAATGGCCTAAAACCAAAGTGAATAAAACAGTATTTCATATCATACAGAATTGCATGATTCATAGTTTACAATGTGAACAAAAATACTGGGACACACCTGTGTATGAGGGTTTGGGCTAGTCCCAGCTGGTGTAAAGGTCAGGTGTCCCAATACTTTTGTCCTTACAGTGTACGTTTAGCATTTAAAGCCAAACTAGTTTGCTCTGTAAAAGTCTGAAGGCTACAAACCAAAATGAATAAAAACACAGAATGTCATGTTTCGTAGTATGTATAGCATCATAAAATTACTGTTAATCCATATAACTAACTGGAAATAGTGCTGAATGTATTACAATATTCACCTGTTGAATAAATCACTCCACAGACGGAACATGTCAGGTAAGTTCCTCTCCAGACATGACGAGGTGAGTAGAATGCCCTACAAGACACAAACACTCTTATGAACTCCTAACAAACACATTAACAAGGCTAACTACCAATGACCTAGCCCAAACCCAGAAAACCAGGTGTGTCCCAGTACTTTTGTCAATATAGTGTACTATGTTTATAGCATTTTGTACATAGAGTATTTCCAGGAGAGTTTTATTTTACTTTGATGTTTGTTATTGTTATATTGTTCTTGTCTTTGTGTCTCTGTGGAACTGTGCAGTAGCAGCATTAGCTATAAAGTTGTTAATAAAGTTTTCTGCTTGACATTTAAATGATTTTAATCTATTGGGTAATTGGCTCCTGGCCCCATCTATTTGTATCATTCCATTTGATTTGCTTACCATTTCTGTGCTATCTTTCCCCTTAGCCAATCTTTTCAGGACGTTTTTTTTTTAATGTTTTTATAAATTACAGTGGCCACTGTCAAATTTACTCTGGGAAGATAAGCTGTACTGACTAGTAAAATAAATCAACACTAGAAAGTCAAATTCAAATGAACCTTTATGAGCTGAATTTCAAACAAAAGCTGGTTAAACTGAGCCAATTACAGGAAATTAAGTTGGATCAACAAAATTCCCTTATTTTAAAAGACAGTCACTTAACTGTGTGAAAATCCTTATCTTAAAATTCAGGTAATTTTGAGTGTACATATTTTCAAAATTAGCAGTGTCAGCACTTTTGCCTCCCTGAACAGCTGCATTAAGCATTTACCTGTTCATACAGATTAAGGTCTGCGGTGTCTGGGATGATCTGGGGGGTCACAAACATGCCGCCGGTCTTCAGTTCCATCTGCTGGGCCTGCTGCCGATAATCCATCTCTCCACAGCCCATCCTGAGATCATAGTCTCAGTTTATTATTTAAAAAAATAACTACCATTAAGAAATCAGAATTAATGAATCCAGACAAACATTATTATAAAAAGACCCTCTCTCTTCCATAATACCAGCTTCCAATAAACAATATAATAAAATGTATATTATTTAAAACCTAGAAAGACAAAACCCAGGTTTGTGTCATCACAATAAGCTGAACTGGATAATGTGTTATTTTCCTCCAAACAGTGCTACTACTACCTCTCACAGCACTTCTCAGGTAAATTCAGTTAAAAGGGGACATATTATGCAAAACTCACTTTTTGCATCCTTTTGTATTTCCTTTTGGGTCTCTACTACACCTATATACACCTCAAGCATGAAAAAAAAACATCCATCCGTTTTCATTGAATCAGTTGAAAGATTTTGGTGTCAGGAATCATATGCTTCTATGAGCCGTTTGGACGGCTCCCCTATTGAGATGTCAGAATAGGGAAATTTGCATAGAACCACCCTCATCTGTCGAGCCCCCACCCACTAGATTAGCTGAAGATCCGCCATTTTTGTCTGCTGGTTTTACGAGCACACATAAGATGCCAAGCACTATGGCTACAAGCAAAGGCAAGTCACAGATGAAGTGTTGTGTTGTTGGCTACAAAGAACAACACAAATCCAAACATATAGAGCTGGATAGCATCTCTGTTTTCTGCCATTTTCACGTGTGTTAAATGAGCAGCGTAAGCGTGGGATGGGTGGGGCTTGGCCAGCAACAGCTTATTTGCATAAAAGTGACAGAGCCCTTAAACGGCTCATTTTGAAAGGGACTGAAACGGTCAAGAATAAAGCTGGTGAGATCTCTTTATGTGAGAGTGATTTTGTGCAAAGAACTTCATGAACATGTTTTGTATAGCATAATATGTCCCCTTTAAAAAACAACAACACATTTCATTTCCATGCTATTCTAGCCCGCAAACAGCATAACCAGGACGCCGGTAACTCATTTTATGCCTCACTTGGTGATGACGCCGCAGAAAAGGGGCACATAGATCTTCAGGTCTTCTGGGAGTGTGTTCAGGTTACACATGGCTCTGAAATATACCATGCCATTGGTGGGCTGCTCACAGTATTGAACGGGCACTCCTCCTGCAGAGAGGTGGGCTGAGGTTATTGCAAACGCTTGCTTAAAAAAATAACCTTGTTATGTTTTATAATTAGACAACTAGTATTAACATAAATAGTCTTCTGTTATCTCATGATCAGTCGCATTGAGTAAATGCATCATTCCAGCTCATTTAACATTAAACTGAGCTTTATCCTACTGAAGGGTAAACAACTGGATAGAAAATGTGCCTTTATGTATCTTGATGCACGTGCTTTGCTTACCTGCAGTACCCATCTGCACAGATGTGTGTGTTATGGTGGGTTCAATGTCTGACACTTTCAGGGCTGGTAAACTGGAAGCATCTTGTGTTTTGCTCTGCTCAGAGAGCAACTGCAAACCTGAGACATTGAATAAACATTATAGCAACCACAAACCAGCAGTCACCTAAACTGAAACATAACATTTCTGAAATAATAAAACGGAACCCCTCTACACACATAATTAACATAGCAAAACTGGTCTATTATTCATTACATGAGAAAACAATTTACTCATTATGGCTTCAAACTGCATACAGGATGCATCTATGTACCAGTGATCTGGTCTTAAGGTGATCTGGTCTTAGGGTGATATGGTAGTTCCTACCCTTCTCATAGATGTCTTTGCGGTCAATGTCGCTGAGGGCCTGTATTTTCTGCTGGAGTTTCTCATGCTCTGCATTATTCTGTTTTTCCACAAACTGCTCGTCCGGACTCATGGACAGGGTCAGCCGATGGGTGTTCTCCTAAAACAACAAAACAATCAACTCTTCTGTCAAAACACTGCTGTTGACCAACACAATGAAGTGAAAACACTGACCCTTTGTCTCTTTCTAATCCCTCAAAGTGCAGGATCTCTCACTCCATGGGTTTGGATTACTTTAAAAAGGTTAGCAAGGTCTGAATGTTAAATGTTAATCTCATTACCATATCATCTGCTGCTGTTTAATTGCATTTATTTTTATTGCATGAACGCTAAGTCACTTTCAGAAGCAATTCTACACAACTGATCTGCTGATACAGAAGTCTACATACTGCAATGTCAGTGTTACATTGTTTTGTGTAACACTTATATTCTTGTAAAATGCAATTTCTTGCCTAAAAAGAGGTCAGTATTAAAGTTGACTATTTTAGTATTTCAAAACTGAACAATATAAAATTTACTGGTCATTTCAATGAAGCGCTGAAGTCACATATGGGTTACCTAGGGATATATTAGCTGGCTGTTTAACTACATTAGGTATTGCTGCAATGACTGATTTTCAGTAATGCTGGACTTTGCCACATGATTACAATTTTTAGCCCATTGCTTAATTAGCTTATTTAGATAACTAACCTTAAAGTAGTACTGGACTTTGTCTTGTAGGTAACGTGGATTCTCCTGCAGGCACTGTCTGAATCTGGATACGTTCTCACTGATTTTCAGCAACTGTACCGGGTCTCCATCATGATTCCAGCAGGAAGCTATATACTAGAGGAAACACAAAGAGAGAACCAGAAAGAGTGCTTAAAAATACACTTCCACCTTTAATATCAGGGGCATACCACCATACTGTACAGGTGTGTGTCTCACTCACAGATGCGAGGGCCAGGCCAAAGCTAGTAGACTGGTGTTTCATCTGAATCTCAATCTTATGCAGTAAAGCCTCAATTCGTTCCTCCTCAAACCCAGTCCTGCAACCAGTTATATTCCCACACTTAAAATTTCAAGTCTCACTTCTGGTGATCACATCACTCACTTTCAAAATCAGTTGGTTTTATGTTCACATTCACATGCTGGGTAATATTACAACTCAACTGCTCCAGCACCCAAAAAGTCAATCCTTACTTGATGATGTCATCAATAGTTTGGCTGATGATGCATTTGACCTTGTCAATGTCCTCCTCCGCCATGCCTTGCAGGCCAATGCTGAATGAGGCCTGCCTTGTACTGCCATCATATCTACCAAAAAACACTTTTGTTATGCATTTAGAACAGCAGAATGACCTTATGCAAGCGCACGAAGCAGATTTCTTTTTCAATTCCAGTCCTGGAGGGCCGTGTTGAGAAGTTTGATGATTTGTTGCCCCTGATTAAACTATTAGTAATAATTAATCAACCCTTCAGAAGACAAAATGAACAATCTTGAAAATACATTAGCTTCAATAACAAAGACAATATTTATTGTTCTTCTTAAGTTTTCATTTTATCATTATTCTTTTTATAGTTGAGAGACCTCTGAAACATAATGGGAGAGAGAGAGAATGGTCACAAGACCTGTAAAAAGTCTGTCAGATAGATAGTCGCGTACAGATGCCAACGACAAATAAAAAACGAAAAAAACAAAACAAACATGGGGCAAAACACACAGCACACTCACAAAACGGACTTTTGGCATAACAAAGCTCAGGTCAGTTATATACAAAAGAGGTGTGAGTGACTGTTTGTTGTGGTTTAATTAAACATAAACAGCATGTGAATGCTGCTACACATTCAGCCATTCTCACCGTTCTCTCTTAAATCGCTTGGTGAGAGCTAGCGAATTCCCACGCCACCCAGTAGTGCAGCGGGTAGAGCGCCCATCTGCACCAATCACCAGGGTTTTAGACTGTGTGGGCAGCAATTTTATTAACCAATTATATTAACCTTCTTTTTACTCATAAAACCAATATTTGTGTGTTATAGCAACCATGCAATCACACTTCACATGTTCTTGCCTAAATGCATGTTCTACTTCTAAGTGTAATCATTTTGATGAATTCATACCCAGCCACAGAGGAGAAGTCGGTGCCTATCTTGGGTTCTATCAGCGCTTTGTAGAACGGAGAGTTCGGGCCAGTGATCATCAGAGAGGAGAGCAGATTCAAGGTGAATGCCTCAAATGTGTCTGTGATGCTGCAGAGAACACATACAATAAAAAATACACAGGAAATGTTAGTATCTGTATGTTAACAGTACTAGAAGACCTCAATGCTCCAATTGTGTTTCCCCTCATTTATTTATATTTTGCTTCCAAAGAGCCAGACTTGCTTGTATTTTTCATGTGGTCTTGAGGCAGCGTGCTCCAGGCGTCCTGAATGATTTTCAAATTTCTCTTATTTTTAGCCCAGTCTCTGAACCTGACCAGTTTCAGAGGAATGCTTTTTGTTTGTTAAGATACATAGTGACCTACTTACGATTCATTCAAGCAGAACAAAGCACATCTAACTTAAAGCCTGAACCAGTGAAGATGATTCCAGATGATCAGGTGGTGATAAGTATACTGGTGGTGCTGAATGCTGAGTGGTTGGAACTCCTTTTTCTAGGCACCCTGTACCTTCAGGCACATTATGTAATACTGCAGCCTGTCACAGTAAATAATGTATTCCCATTTCTTTAAATGGGTGCATGAAGAATTTCCATAACCAACTGATCCTTTTCATGGAGGACCACCACTGGCTCATGAGACTGTTCAGTGTTTTCCTTTTATAGGCTCACTGTCACATCTGCATGGATTGGCATGTGCCTATGCAAATTAGATGCATATAACTCATTTGCAAATTATGTGTGAATATATGTCTTCCCAGGCTGTGCAACTACGTACTATTTTCAATCCACCTGTGTATTTACTCACTCTCCCAGCATGTAGCTCACACACACTGTGTTCTGTTTGGTTGGATCTGGAGCCAGGGCATCAGGACTGCAGGTCACATGATCTTCCCTCTAGAATAACAACATGAAATGTAAATGAATGAATGAAAATTAAGGTACAATTAATAGCAAGATGTAACGGGTGGAACTGATTCCCTAGCACTATTACATGTTTTGAGTATATGTATGTGTGTCTCTAACCGGCTTGTTCCATTGTGCCTGAGCTGGTACTGCAGTGTTTGGGTCTGTCCTCTGAAATCTGCACAGTGCATCCTCCTGTATCTGCTTCAGGTGCTGCTCCAACGGCAAGTCTCCATATGTAAAAAACCTAAGAAAGAACTTCATTTTAAAAGGAACATTTGTGTGTGTCTCTTGATGGGATGTGACATACTGGGTGAATGTGTGTATCTCCTTGTTAAGTTAATACAGTTGTGCCCTAATTGTTGCAGAGTAACTCTGTGTATGTGTGTGTATGTGTGTGTGTGTGTGTGTGTGTGTGTGTGTGTGTGTCTGTCTGTCTGTCTGTGTCTGTGTCCCTGGGCCAAGGGATGAACTAATCGGACATCAGTGATGAGTGTCAAGGAAGCTAACAACTATGCTTTACTCGTTTTTGCTTTAAAAAAATAGACTATTGGTGAATGTTAGTCCACAGTAGATCAAATTCCCCACCGTCTCTGCTGTTGGTTTCCCCAGAGTACAACATACCATCTGAAGAAAAAGAATGTTTTCGTACTTCTCAAGGATCCCAATGGGTCAGGAGGGGTAAAAAGTCAATATAACCCAGATTTCTGAGCAGGATTAGTTTTAAAGTCTCATGTTGTTCAGGCCTAGTGCGTTTGTACACTATATGTATGTACCCAGCACACATGTTACAGAGCAACTGAGAGAGAGAGAGAGCGAGAGAGAGAGAGAGAGAGAAAGAGAAAGAAAGAGAGAGAGAGAGAGAAAGAGAAAAAAGAGAAAGAGAGACAGAGACAGATGAAGAAAAAGAGAAAGAAAGAGAGAGTGTGTGAGTGAGAGAGAGAGAGAGAGTGAGTGAGTGAAAGATGACTACAACAATGGCTGAAGCGCAATACATGTATTAAAATATATAGAACAATGAGATACATGGTTAATAACAAAAAAAAAAAAAAAGTCTCAGAGCAAGGACTGAAAATCATGTTCAACCTTAAACTGGATCCTGTAATGGACAGAGAGTCTGTGCTGTGAGGTTAAAACTGGGCTAATATGGTCTCTGTCCTTGGTGCCTAAGGGAAAGTCTAGCAGCCTTAATATGTAGAACCTGAAGGTGAGCTAATGATGACTTGTCATGTCTTACACAGAGTGTGTGTGTGTGTACCTTGCGTTGCTGGGGTGATAGTGTGTAGCGTGGAAGTCTTTGAGCTGATCCCAGGTGAGGTCAGTTATGGCGAGTGGTTCTCCTCCTGACACCACTGAGTACGTGTGATCAGGTAAAAGCTTATTCTGCAGGTGCTGTGCATACAGTCTCTCATTATCAGACTGCGCACGCACACACACACACACACACACACACACACACACACACATGATATTAATTACAGATCGACAGATCGACATCCATGTAATACTGTAGGAATTACACGGAAACCAGTACTGAAGTGGTATAATAAGGAGTTTGCTGTTGAGAATAACGTTTTACTGATCATTATTGAGTTTACTCAAAAGATTATAAATATATATTTGACTGTATATACATTAAATCACAGCAGTAGCAGTTTTCTGCAATAACTGAGTCGCACTATTGACAGACTTACAAAAGCTCCCTTCATCTCATTGAAGACCACGCCTTTAAACACCAGCGGAGACGAGGGGTCTGTAGGATTCTCATTTTCCAAGCGCCAGCCTTCCTGCCTGCAGCATAGACACAAAAACACATAAATAGCATCACTTACATTGCAGGTAATACTTGTATTACCTACAGGTAACAGCGGCTCACCTCAGGCTCTATTTCCTTGTTGTCCTTATATTTTCATTACTTTTATTTAGGTTTGTGTGATTATTCTTTTCTCTATGACACGTGCCCAATGCTCTTCATTCCTTAGAATTAAAAAGCTGCTTTTGTTACTGCGCAAGATACACTATGTGGACAAACGTATTACACCAGTTTTTTAGGGTTTGGGCTAGGCCTCTTATTTCCACTGAAAGACAATCTTAATGCTTCAGCAAACCAGGACATACTGGACAACGCCATGCTTCCAACTTTGTAAACACAGTGTATTCACAAGAACCTTTTCTATTCCAGTATGACTGTGCCCCAGTGCACAAAGCACGGTCAATAAAGACATGATTGGATGAGTTCGGAGTGGAAGAACTTTACTGGCCCTCACAGAGCCCTGACCTCAACCCCATCCAACACCTTTGGGATGAACTGGAACAGAGATTGTGAGCCAGGCCTTCTCATCCAATACCAGTGCCTGACCTCATAAATGCTCTACAGAATGAATGGCTACAAATTCCTACAGAAACTCCAAAATCTTGCGGAAAGCCTTCAAAGATGGGTGGACGCTGTAATAGCTCCAAAGTGGGGGGACCAACTCCTTATTAAAGTCTATGTATTTGAATGCAACATCATCAAAGTCCCTGTTTTTAGTGTATTCTGTATACTCACTTATACATGTATTCAGATTGACTGAATGAATACAGTCTCTAAAGTGGCTCTCTCGAACAGTCTAATGAATGTGTGTGTGTGTTTACCAGAACCAGCTCCATACCAGAAATCCAGTTCTCGAAGGCAAGGGAAGAAGACAGCATCCAGGTAGACAGACAGAAGGTTCTGAAAATCTTTGGCATTCTGAGTGGAGAAGGGATACATTGTGTAGTCACTAGCTGGAAAGAAAGAAAAATGTACAAATGATCAGAAAATTCAAGTTAACACTGAATTTGCATCAAAGTGTGTGTAATCTGCAAATGTCATTGTTCCAATCATTATAACACACTGAGGCCAGTACCTGTGAAAGCATTCATAAAGGTGGAGAGGGAGCGATTCAGCATTTTAAAGAACGGATCTCTGCATGGGAAACGCTGGGACCCACACAGGACTGTGTGCTCAAGAATGTGGGGGACACCTGTGCTGTCCATGGGCGTGGTGCGGAACTGCACACTACACACACACACACACACACACACACACACACACACACACACAAACACACACAAACACACAAACACACACACACACACAAGGAAATGCAGAAAGGAAATGTAGTCAGCAAACCATCATCACTTGGAACAAGAAACTGCTCTTTTCAGACACACGCAAACATACCTGAATAGGTTATTGGAGTCATCTCTTGCAGCATGCAGGTACTGAGCTCCTGTGACATCATGATCAAGTTTAACTGCTGTCAGGAAGAGGTCTGGCACCGCTGTTACCTAGACAGCCACACAGTTCAGTGAAACACTGCTGCTGAGGCAACCACACATTTCACAGACAAGCTGCTGACAATTGAGCCATGCAGGTCACAGACACGCTGCTGCCTAGGCAACCACGCAGTGGACTGAAGCTAGACAGTGCTGCTAAAGCGTTGTCATGTTATTCCATAATGCAATATAAAACACCAAAATTTCAGTTGCATTGCCCTTTAACTACAGAGCAGTGTATAACAAGTACTTTTTCAATACACTGTACTAAACAGATTATCATTACTTTGGGGAAAATAAAGAAATATCTCTTTACCAGATATTGTTAATGGGATTAGCTACCCTGATCCATCTAATCAGCAAAACGTTTGCCTAAACTGCTTTTTCCAAGGCTCTGCAAGGGGAGGGTGCTCTTTCCTCTCACGCCTTTGCAGTTTAGACTTCTGGTTTCTTTTTTATTTGTATTTTTGATATTTTAAACAAATCTAAAACAAATAATTTGTGTGCTGTGAAAAAGTCTGGTGTGACCAGGTGAAATGATTTTTTTCAGTGTTTTACTTATTTTTTTTCTTGCTAGCTTTTTACGTAATACTTTCATTCATTAGCAAAAAAGGAATGCAAAGGAATGGTTAGCTGAAAAGTCAAGTTTAAATAATTTTCCCCTCATCCTAAAAGTAGTTGAAGTGCACAAGTAATGGAAGTAATGGAAAATATTTTGGGGTATCATACACAACTATAGTAAAATTATTTTAAAAAAAGACTAAATTTGGGGTAAAAGGGGGGAAAACATTGGGGGGAAAACATTAGTAGTCTAATTTATTTATTACTTTAACAACAAAAGCAGCACTGTTCTCCAACCTGCTACACATTAGTTCAGCAGAAATCCGTCTGTGAGCACAAAACAAGCAAACTGAGTGTAACAGAGATAAAACTCCCCGTGCAAGAAACCTGATTTTAACCTGAATGTTAATCTCATCCCATCATCATCTGCTGCCATTTTACTGCATTCATTATATTTTTATTGCACAAACACTTTCTTAAACCATTTGCACTACTGATCTGCTGGTACAGCACACTAAATCTTACACACAGCAATATCAGTGTCAGTTATTTTGTTACAATATGTTCTTGCACTATTGTTGACTTTTTTTTATTCTATCATCTACTATCTTTTATTCATCTTGTTGCACTGAGCATGCTAAGGACAAAAAAAATTCCCTCGGGATACATAAAGTTCTTTCTTATCTTCTTATCTTATATGAAACCGATGGTAGACAGGAGAGCCCTTCAGAAGATCTTAAACTTTGCAGAAAAGATCACTGGCTGCAACTTGCCCTCTTTGGAGGACATTTTCAGCTCTCGCTGCCTAACCAGAGCTCCCAACATCATTACAGACCTTTCCCACCTAAGACATTACCTGTTTGAACTGTTGCCCTCTGGCAGATGGTTCACCTTACTTTCCCTTTTACAAACTGCACTTTCAATTCCATACATACAATATACCAAAGTAAAAAAACTCAATACTTCATATAATTGTCTTGTATTGTACTGTACTGTATTGTTCTATGTTGTACTGCACTACACTGCATAGTTTTGTAATATACAGAGAATCTTACCTTATATCAGAAACCAATGATCTTTTGTGTCCTTACGACACAATTTAGCAGAAGTGATGATGTGTACCTGGATATTCATTTCAAAAGTGTGCTATGTGAAATAGGCAAATTTAGTGTGTGACGATGCTGAGCAGACCTACCTCCCGAACAGTGAACCCATGGATCTTCTGACCCACCTCATACTTCAGAGCTCGATCAGGGGCAGAGCTACTCTTCTGCCTCCGCAAAACACTACAGCAAAAAATAAATAAATATTTGTATATTTTTATTTAAAAGGGGAAGTAAAGATTATGGAGTTAGACAGGGTTTAGGGAAGCTCTGGTTCTCACAGGCAAGGTAACTGCAAGTCCACTGAATTTTGCCCTAGCTCATAATCAGGATCATGCTTTATGCTGTCAAGACCCACCATAATTCCACATAATCCACCAAGTCCAACATTCCAGTCAGGAAAAAAACAGAACACAGAAAACCTTTTAGTAAAAGAAAACGTCACAGGTATCAATAATACTAAGTTATGTCCTAGAGAACTCACCTTTCCCCACTGAACATTCTGAGGATTATAGACATTAGATAACTATAACTACCACTTGTTATGGGTGCAGGTGATGTGATAGATGTGTGTGCAGTGGCACACATACTGGGGGGCAATCACACTTTGGCCTATGGTGCAGGGGGCCCAGACTTACAGACAGTGAAAACTGTTATAGGTGCAAAGGAGGGACCAACTCCATATTAAAGCCTATGTATTTAAATATGTCTCAATACTTTTGTCTACATAGTGTATTTTGTTTAACCAGCAAAGTGATTTTCTCATGAGGGGTCCATTAAACGGTCCATTATCACTAGAGGCCCAACGGATGATCTATTGAAAAGTCCCAATTCACTAGTAGCCACTACAAACATCAGCTGCTATTACATCATTCATACACTTCAAAAAACTTCTCAATACACCAAAACAGTCGTCCACATGCTGGACATCTGATCTGGACAAGATTACACAGACAGGCCAACTTACTCAACAAGTTATTAGTTTTATGTGGACTAAGCAAATCCATGGAAAAAGCACTCCAGGAGAAAAGTCACTAACCTGAGATATCTAAGCTTGGACAGGAAACTCTGACTTTGTCGAAACATTGTGAATCTCCTCTTAACACACTCTGCATGAACAGCTTAGTTGTCAGAATACATCCTATAACATGATGATCAGTCTAGAAGGTGACGCTCTCACTGTCAGAACATCTCCATGCTCAGCACTGTCACAATGACCATGCGCGCGACCTAGCTATTACGCCGATCCTGATTGGCTAGTCTGCAAAGAAAGCTCGTTCATGATTGGTCACTGCACGGCCTTAACTTCATTTTAAAAACGTGACAAACTAGCCCACCAGGCTCTCAATGTGTACATATTCATTGTGTACATACATATAAACCCACTGTGTACATACATAAACATCCAGTGTGTACGAACATATATAGCGAATGTGTACATAAATATGTTTCGAATGTGAACATATATATATGTGTGTGTATACATATATACATATGTAGACACACATGCATATATGTATATACCCCTATATACAAACAACATACACGTATGTTTATATGTATACATATATTTACAAACTTTTGTATTAATATAAAAAAAACTTGTACAGTGCGCTTTTTATATTACACTGTATAGGTTTTCTTTTATAAGTTATGCTGCTTCTGTTTGTATAAAAACGATTTAATTTACAAAAGCACCATGTGACCCTATTCATTTTTGACCTGCGAGGGAGCGCCCTCTAGCGTCCAATCGGTCGAATTACAATATATAGTGGGGTTTCTCACATATGCTGTATACCACATTATAATTTGAGGATATTATTAGATAATAGAATGGCCCATTCCGGGTAGAAACAGTGAGTCAGATTGAAGTGCTGGTAGTGGGCGAGACTGGGATGTTAAAGCTGAGGCAGGTTGGTGCAGAAGCAGAAATGGTGCCAGGAGTCTTTTCTTGCTCATCTCAAATGTCTATTCCACCCACTCCCAGCACATCATCCAAGGTGTCTGGAGTGTCAAGTGTATCTGGGCCATACATGTTTTGGCCAGTGTCTTCCTTCAACTACTCGCTCAGGTTCTTACCTCAAATACATCAAATACTTAATGATGATTTAATACACACTTTCGCCAACATGTGTGTGACGCACAACAGACATGTTACTATCAGAAACCAAGCTTCATATTGTTCTGCAAATGTCCCTGTGGTTTTCCACCAGGTATTACAGTTTCCTTCACAGCCCAAAGACATGTAGATCAGAGAAATTGCAGATGCAAACCCTATGTGTGAACGTGATTGTCTGTGTGTATGTCCTGCGATGGATTTGCGACCATCCAGCATCCCCTGTGACCCCGGTTAAGGATAAGTGGTTCAGAAAACCGATAGACGAACTCTCAGTTTCTCAGGTTGCATTATGTATCCTCAGATTTTCAGGCTGCACTCTCACGTTTTCATTCTATTTTCTCAGATTTTTATTCTATATATTTAGGGTTTCATTCTATATTCTCAAGGTTTTATTTAGTGTTCCCAGATTTTCAATTATGTTTTCTTAAATTTTCATTCTATATATTCAGGCATTTATTCAGTATTCTCTAGTTTCCTCAATATATTCAGGTTTTCTTTTTATATTCTGCTTCAGTGGACTCTGCATCACTACTCACCAGTCTCATTAGAGTTCAGAAAAAAGGGGAAAAAACAACTAACACATTTCATTGTTGGTATGCTTCCTTGGCTTTGTGTAGCTTTGTGTAATTTGTCACATTGTTAAAGGTGAACTGATCATATAACACGTTATATAGCAAACTGTTCTAATATAAAATAGATTTTGACTTACTATCCACATCAGACTTTTCCAATGGGTCTTGACTAATAAAAATTACAATTTAATCCCTCATAATGATTATTTAAACATAATTTCACTGGAAAACCTGGAATCATCATTCCAAATTGAAGTGAACAAGAAGTGACAAGCAGTTTGCAGGTTAGTAGATAACTATATTAATCAACTAGGGTTTTTTTTTTTCCTCGACGTGGATCGTTTTTAACGACTGAAATTCATTTCATTTCAATCCTCGGGAGCATTTTTATTTTCTGGACCTGAATTTTCCACCTCGGCCAACATATCAAAGGTGTTTGTATGTCAGACTAAATCTGGACACAGAGACCCTGAGAGCCCAACTGACTGTAGATTTAATGATTAAGATGTAAAAAAGTCATTGAGATGGTTGGAGGTGAAATGGTTAATTCTGGAGAACCTTCTTATGTGTGAATAATTCTGATTATGCTGCAGGCTGGAGGCATTGAGAAGGTTTTAAGATGGTTTTGGCCAAAAACGCATGTCATTTAATACACATTCATGGCAGAGGAGTGCCTGTGGAGCAGGAGTGCACAGCCATGGTCCTGGAGGGTTGGTTTATAACATAAACTATATGGACAAAAGTATTGGGACACCGTCAACAGGGACTTTAAAGACATTGTAGTCAAATACATAGACTTTAATAATGAGTTCATCCCCTTTTGCAGCTAGAACAGCCCCCACTCTTCTTGGAAGGTTTTCTACATGATTTTGGAGTGTTTCTGTGGGAATCAGTGCCCATTCCTGCTGTAGAGCATTTAAGAGGTGAAGCGCTGATGTTGGATGAGAAGGCCTGGCTCGTAATCTCCGTTCCAGTTCATCCCAAAGATGTTGGATGGGGTGGAGGACAAGGCTCTGTGCGGTCCAGTCAGGTTCTTCCACACTGACCTCATCCAATTGTGTCTTTATGAACCTTGTTTTGTGCACTGGGGCACAGTCATGCTGGAATAGAAAAGGTTCTTCCCCAATCTGTCTCTACATAGTCAGAAGCATGGCGTTGTCACATAGTCTCTACATAGTCAGAAGCATGGCGTTGTTGAAGCATTAAGATTGCCCTTCACTGGAAGTAAGGGGACTTAACCCAAACCTAGAAAAACATGAAAAACATCCCAGACTTTTGTCCATATAATGTACCTTGGTGATTTCCCTGCACAAACACACTTGATCCTGATCTTGCCAGGTTTTTGTGGGTGTGTGTGAATAGGGGAACTACCAAACTGTTGGATAGAGACCGGTCTCAGTCATCATTCAGAAAAGCCCCAGAAGACATCTAAAAAAAACATCAGCCAGGACCATGGTGGAGAACTAACTTCATCTCTGGTAGAATCTTAGTACTCCAGCAGCTTTTAAGTTTAAGCCTAGGCTTACTAGTATGAGGGACAGGCTTACTAATGTCTTGAGAAGCACAGATATACGTTGCTCTGGAAATACTGTACATGTAAATGTGTGGGTTCACTGGTGACTTTGTTTACATCT
Source organism: Hydrocynus forskahlii (assembly GCA_037974365.1). NCBI lineage: Eukaryota > Metazoa > Chordata > Actinopteri > Characiformes > Alestidae > Hydrocynus > Hydrocynus forskahlii. The sequence continues at coordinate 27,708,218 of JBBPCX010000040.1, read as the reverse complement.
CAGCAATACAATTTATCAGTGGAGCTCCCCTTCAGCGCTAATATTCTAATGAATGATCAAATAGTCTCCTTAACTGTTTGTGATTTTGCATAGAAACTTTGTTCAAATTTGCCACCTTAATTTTAACCTAATGATAAGGCTGCCAATTGGTGGCGCTTTCTCTCAAAATAGCTCAAGGCCCTGAAGAAGTTGTCCTGGGGGTTTCAATAATCCATCTGGAAGCAATATGCCATCTGTGAACCAGCACACTCCACCACTCAATGAGCTGTTCCGAATGTGAACTTTGTGCCTGCAGTTTGAAGGCTTGCTTTCTCTGTCTGGCTCATTTAATTCCAGTATTGTCATTTTCCGTTTGATCCTTTCTTTGAGTGGAGCAGCCTGGCAGAAGATGGCACATCAGAGCAGATTTGATCCGCTTTGAAAGAACGGGACAGTTGCAATGGTGAGTCATTTTAGCTTTATTTCAAAAATGTCATGCTATCGGTTATACCACTGGTATAACCTGCAAAAGTCTGCAAGTGATATGTTGATTTCATTCCTTGCTTTTTTGGACATAATTAAAGTTAATATATCGAAACTAATCTACAAAAACACTTGAACTGCATCATGGTTGTGATGTCACAACCATTAACACAATAAAATATGATTGGTCCATCAGCCTACAGCCTGTTAGCTTGCCCATCCACATTGCTACTGCACTTCATAGACAAATTATTGGAATGGAAGGTGTGGAAAAAGAGTTTGCTAGTAGCTAACATTTATTTTTTATAAAGAGGTCACTCAGTCAAGGTCCTTTACATATTTCAGTCTAAGGTTAGTACGGGACATTTATTACTCTACTACCTTTCTACCTCAGCAGTGTTGACCACATGGCAGAAGATCCAGCTTTTCTACCAGTGGGCTTTAGAAAATGGAGGTGAGTTTTAAAGAGGTTTGAGTAATGATCAGAAACACTAGGCAGCTGAATCATGAGAAACTGGTCGTTATACTTCCTCCCAGTTAAGTAACTTGATTAGGTTACAAGTAATGGCATTAATAAATAAAAGTTATCAAAAAAATACATATATATACACACAAACACACCCCTCTCCTGAATTTCCCTCTCCTCCGATCTAAGTGTAAAGTGACCATTTGTCATACATGAACACACCACAGCACACAGTGTGAACAGAACGAAATTCTTTCTCTGCATTTAACCCATTCACCAAGTGAAGCAGCGGGCAGCCATTTATGAATGTTTACCTCTACTCTGCATTTCTGCATTTTTGCACATGTAACTCTCTGCTGCTAGAAGTGACTGTCATAAAACTGTACTCATTCAGACTAGTATTGTAAACTGTTGACTGCACAACTGCTTGTCTTGTCTGGTTGTTTCATTGTTCTTATGTTTTTCTTGCTCTCTTTCTATTTACACTCTGTGTATTTGTCCTGTCTGCACTTGTGGTCTTGTGTTGTTTCTGTTTTTGTTCTTGTGTTGCACCATGGTCCTGGAGAAACATTGTTTTGTTTCACTGTGTACTGTGTGTATAGGGCTGAAATGACAATAAAACTGCTTGACTTGACATGCTTATTATTTAAACAAATAATTCAGTATTCTCACACAAAAAGGTACAATGCTTAAGGTTTCACTGTTTATTGACTAGCTAAGACAACCTATTTGTTTAACTTATATTAGCTTACCCTAGCTAAATTTACTAACAGGCCCTCACGAAAAAATATTATCAAAATAGATATTTTTTAGGGATATGCTTAAATAAAAGTAAAATTACCATGAAAAAAATATACTCAAACAAGTTGCAAAGAAAAACACGATAAGGTACACTCAAGTATGATAATGAGAGGCTTCTCTTTTTTTCTATGCAGATGATGGTTGTTAGCCCTCTCGCCCATGCTGGATCTTCCTTTCTTACCTCATTATGAGGCTGAGCCTGAGTCAACATCAGTGCCCTCCTTATCGTTTACCATTTCACCATGGGATGCCTCTCTGCTTACACCTTGAGGTATAAAAATGCCAATACATTCATACATTCACTCATTCAAGTGCTTATGTTGGATTTTCAAGATGCCACATTTACTCTGACTGGTCATTTCTTTTATTACTGGGCTCTTTTTCATCTTTTGATGTATTAACAGTTTCCATTCATCCTGTAGGCCTTTGTTAGGGGTAGGTATCTGGTCACGGAGCAAAAACCTCATACACACTAACAAGTTACTACCAGGGGCGTAGCTAGCAATTTTGGGCCCCTGAAAGAAAATCTTTTTGGGCCCCATGCTTCCCCCAAACCGTACCAACACACGCGCACTACTAATGGAGTTTCCTATTAGCCTATTATTAGTTTAGTATGTAATTAATTATTGATATTCTTATGAATGACTACAGTAACATCCCACTAGCAATGCGGGTAACTGAAATCATTATTTATACAATAATTTTGGGGATTCCCCAAAATACATAACTTAACAATTCATTTTATTTTAGTTACAAAAAAAGGACATTTACTGAACAATGAGCCTGCAGTTTAAGGGTTTATTATTTTTTACTATTATTATTGTCATTGCTTTTGTTGTTGTTGTTGTTGTTGTTGTTAATAATAATAATAATAATAATAATAATAATAATAAAATAATAATAATAATAATAATAATAGTAGTAGCAGAAGTCTCAATCTTAACTGTCAAATTTATCATTCAATAATATTTATGATTGCGTATCTAGAAATTACTTGGTAACCACGTAGAGAATATAAAAGGTATGATGTTATGAAACTGAAGAACAGTAGTATTATTTTGCTTCATAAAGTATTAGCAAAGTATTATTTTGCTTCAAAGAAGTAATATTATTAAATAAAGATGATTTCATATCAGGATTAACCCTTTATTGCATGAACTGTACAATCCACATGAAAAGTTTTTTCTTACTGAAAAATTTATTAATTAAGCAAATAGGTAAGAGCCTCCCATTGGATAATTACTGCATAGATGATTATGTTTCAGTTGGCAAGAAGTTATTTAACCCTAACTGATGCAGTGAGTATTTTCTCATTTCTTAAACAACCATGTCGGAAGACACATCCTGTGGTCGTAGAAGATATGTTAATCTGTTTCAGAAGGGTCAAATTATGTGCATGCATCATGCAAAGAAAACATCTAAGGAGATTGCTTAAACTACTAAATTTTGGTTAACTGTCCAATGCATTATTAAAAACTGGAAGGATAGTGGGGAACCATCATCTTTAAGGAAGAAATGTTGGCAGAAAAATATCTTGAATGATCGTCATCGGCGAACACTTAAAACGTTTGGTGAAATCTAATCGTAAAAAAAACAACAGTAGAACTCACAGCTATGTTTAATCGTGAAAGTAAGAGCATTTCCACACACACAATGCGAAGGGAACTCAAGAGTTTGGGACTAAACATTTGTGTAGCCTTAAGAAAACCACATCAGTGAGGCTAATCAGAAATAAAAGGCTTAAATTTGCTACGAAGCATGAAGATGGGAGAAGGTCATGTGGTCTGATGAGTCCAGATTTACCCTGTTCCAGAGTGATGGGCGCATCAGGGTAAGAAGAGAGGCGGGTGAAGTTCTGCACCCATCATGCCTAGCGTCTACCATACAGGCCTGTGGGGGCAGTGCTATGATCTTGGGTTGCTGCACTTGGTCAGGTCTAGGTTCAGCAACGTTATGTGCCCAAAGAATGAGGTCAGCTGACTACCTCAATACACTGACTGACCAGGTTATTTGATCAGTGAATTCTTTTCTTCCCTGATGGCACGAGCATATTCTAGGATGACAATGCCGGGATTCATCAGAAACTGTGATAGAGTGGTTCAGGGAGCATGAGGCATCATTTTCAGACATGGATTGGCCTCCACAGAGTCCAGACCTTAACCTCATTGAGAATCTGTGCTGGAGAAGACTTTGCACAGGGGCCCGACTCTCCCATCACCACTACAAGATCTTGGTGACAAATTAATGCAACTCTGGATGGAAATAAATGTTGGGACATTGCAGAAGCTTATCAAAATGATGCCACAGCAAATGCGTGCTGTAATCAAAGCTAAAGGCGGTCCTGCAAAATATTAGAGTATGTGACTTCTTTTTTGGATGGGCTGTGTATATTGTGTACATACAATAGTATATCTATTTAATAGTATATATAATTGTATATATATACTGAAAACATGATCTGTTTATGAGATATAAATTATGTCATGTTTAAGTGAACTACCCATACATCTTCAGCAGCCAGGTCTCAAAATGTGACGTGTGTTACCTGGTGTATAGTTAGACAGCTGTTTGAAGCCTAACAAAATGTAATTCAGTGCATGTTCACTGTTTGATGGTGTCTTTATCTATTAACTTTGCACAGATGGCAAATGTGTGCTGGTGGTTTAACCGCTCCAAAGTCATTCAGTTCTGTGAAATTGTAAGTGAAACAGTCCAGTCAACTAATAAACATACACTGTTTTACAGTCATTTTCAATCATTTATGAAAGTTTTTTTTCCAGATATTCCTCATTCTAAGGAAGAGGATCAATAAGCTGATGTTTCTGCATGTGTACCATCATGGCTGCATGTTTTTTTTCTGGTGGGCCAGGGTGAAATATGTTGCAGGGGGGCAGTGTAAGTAATACTAACTTTTTACTTGTATTGCAAAAACCAAAATTGTGCTAGTTCAAGTTTTCTTGTTGTTTAGATGCAGTCTATGGTATAGTGCTGTAATCACCAGCTCTCTTGCTGGACATCTGCTTTCCTGTAGAATTTAGTTCCAAAATGCATGCTGCCTCTCCTTACCTAACACTAATGCTGCCTGTCCTTACCTAACACTAATGCTGGCCCTTCTTACCTAACACCAGTGCAACAGATCCAGTTGATCCAGCCAATAACAAATCTCTTCTGAAGCAGTTAATTAGCTGGAGTAGCTGTGAAAGAGTGTGATTAGAACCAGACCCTGCAGGAAGGTAGATTAGTATAGGTCCAGGGTTGCAGACTAACTAAACCAAGATAGAAATACTGGATATAACTCAGAGCTGGACATGCTGTTCCACTTATGACCACTAGGTGGTATCTTGCATCAAAAATCTAACGCCAGACTAAACAGTCAACATCTATATTGAAACCCCTGCCTTGTACTTCTCTAACCACTGTACGAGTTATATATGATGTACGACGGTGTTGTATTGCCGTGACATGTGATGTAGTGTGTGCCCTGACTTCAACCCCATTAAGCATCTTTGGGATGAACTGGAACGGAGTTTGGAAGCCTGGCCTTCTCGTTCAACATCCATCCCTGACCTCATAAATGCTCAACAAAATGAATGGCCACAAATTCACATAAAACACTCCAAAATCTTGTGGAAAGCCTTCCAGGAAGAGCGGAAGCTGTTATAGCTACAAAGGGGAGGACCCTCAATATTAACACCATTTAAAGTCTATGTACTTTAATGCCATACATTAAAGAGCAGAAGAGTGGAAATGGACCACAGAAGAAAAGCTAGAGGATGATTAAAAACAAACTTTGCATCAACTATGTACAGAGAGTATATAATGCACTAATGATTATTAAAACAGAGCCAAGTGACTGAAACAACAGTTACCGTACCTTATTACTGTGCTACGGAAATACTATAATGTACTCAAAGCATGAATATGGTTTATATTTGTCGACTGCTGTATAATGAAGGATTAACAGCATGAAATAAAATGTATATTAATGAGTACATGTTTACCTCCCAGCCTTCCTTATTGGTCTCATTAACTCTCTGGTCCATATGGGGATGAACCTGTATTATGGCCTTGCTGCACTAAGTCCACACATGCACAAATACCAGCAGGGCAAAGACTGCCTGACCACCCTACAACTAGTGAGTGAAAGCAACACTGAGTCAGCAGATTAAACTTCTTTCAATTAAATATATGGTTTGACCAAAAACACTGTTTCCAACAGAAAGCTTAAATAATAATGCACCAAGCTGATCTCAAATGGATCTACTAATGTGGTTTATGACTCCATTTTCATGGATAACAGAGTATCATATAAAGTCACAAACCGCATAAGTAAGACCATTTTATATTACTCAGTGGTTTGAAGGAAGTGGGTGATCTTTTAAGAAGCAATGCTTATTGGTGGGCCATAAGTTCCAGTACTTTTTTAGATAAGATAAACCTTTATTAGTCCCACAAGTGGGAAATTTTCATTCTGAACAGTACAAAGGTAAGAGCAGCAAAAACAATATAATAAAAGCTATACAACACAACAGCATTATTATAAAAAGTACACTATACAAATAATACAGCTACTAGTGATGTGCTGTTTGACCCTCACCCCATGGGTCCCTTGGTTTTACCTTCAGTTGGGTGGGTTTAGGTCAGCTTATTAGAACAGCAGGTGGGAAGGGTCAAAACATTAACTAAATAAGTTATAAATGACTTACAAAAACATTGCAGATATATTGTGCAGGGCATGTGGGGAAGGTTGGCTTTTGGAATGAGTCAGGCATGTGCGGGTCATAAAAAACTCATTATTAGCCACTTTAGCCTCACAGCTTTAGCGCATAACAACAGGAGCAAACCAAATACACCAAATATGTCTATTTTTTATTTTTCTTTGTGTAGGAGAGCTGATCTAATGAATGCAACACGATGAAGGAGATGGTAGCGGAGCCTAGAGCAGCTCCTATCTCAGATGTTTGGTACTATTGGGTCTGAGGTGGAGTTGTGTTTGAGATCCAGAACTGTTTTCCAACATCAGTACTCAACCTCACAAAAGCTCTTGTGGCTGAAAGCAATCCAATCTTCCGACATCCTTCCCAGAAGAGCGCAAGCTGTTACTGCAACGCACAATAAACAAGCTTCTGATTAAAGGGCCCTACATTTTTCTTCTATTTTATATTTTCCCCAAAGACCAACTTATTATATGGTTTTATGTACAAAAATGGTCATAATTTTCCGACACCCCCTTTATCCCGTAGATTTAAACAGGCTGTTTTTGTTACTGCGCCCATGAGACTGATATATGTAAATGACATCTGTTGTGATTTGCTGCCCAGTATTGTGCATCATTCAAAAAATAGTCTAGATTAAAACAGTCCATTTCTTTATTGGGAATGCTCAACTGCTGCTGGCCAAAATGTGTAAATGTGTTGATTTTGTGACATAACAAGAACAGTCCAAAGGCTTACATATTACATGAAACTCTTTAATTAAAAAAAAATCAAGGACAAACTGTTTTTCTATGATAAAGGCTCATTTATACCCTTGAATTCAAAAGAAACAATGGATAAGCAAATGTCTACAAATAAAAAATGCATGCGATATACTACAATGACCCAATCAGATGTTGTGCACATAACTCTTTCAACAATCTGCAAGTAATTTTTAGGAGTGGACAGATTTCATGCATATATTCTAACATCAAACATCTAATATCTGTCTTGTCCCACAGCTCCAGTTCTTTATTGTGACCCTGCATGCTGCATACAGCCTCTACATGAGATGCTATTTCCCTGACTTCATGAATACGCTGGTGCTCTGGTATGCTTTCAGCCTAACAGCTCTGTTCACCAACCTCTGCTACCAAAGCTGCATCAGCACCAAGACCAAGCAGATTTGACACGTGTGGGCTAGATGGTCACTGTTGCACTAGTGTTGCACGATCTTTCTAAAATTCAGGGTTTCAGTGCAATGCGGTACTTTCAGTTCTTTATTTGAATAAGCTAGCCCTTTGTTTTAGGTACGTAAGTGTATGTTAATTTGAATAGGCACAGATATGCACTCAGGTCCAGGTGAAGAGTGTTTACACTATGCAAACAGACTGCAAAAATCCTGTCCTAGTAAACAGTTCTATATTGAAGGATTAATAGCACTTTGTTAACAATTTTACATTTTAGGCAAACTGTGCCACTGAAATATAATGAATATCCTATATAGGAAATATCTTGCCATGATCATCATTTTGCGGAGCATTGTGAGGAACACTAGGCTAAATTATATTTTGTCATCTCAGGACATGGTGAATGAGGCAAATGAATTTAGATATTTGATTCAGTGAACATTTAACAAAAAAATTCTGGATTTGAATAGTTGAAATGAATGACTCTGTTGGAGTATTTTCAGTAAGTTTAATAAACATTAATTCTGATGTGTGTTTTGGCCTTTGAGATTTTGTCATTTTCTTTGTCAAGCTTTATGATCTTCTCTTTGTATCATTACGTGCTGGTGGGAAAGCACAGAACCAGAAAATATAACTTTTGCACTTGCCTACCGAGCAGTTTCCTTTCAGAGGATATGAAAATTTGGATCAATGTGTGTCTATACTGAGTCTATTGTGGAGGGTGAGTATCCTGACTTCGTTAAATCCTTTATCTCTGACCCATGTCTGTGTACCCACCCCTCTTTCAGATAGAGGACTAGAACGCGCACACACACACACACACACACACAAGCACTATCACACTCACTAACTGCCCTCCATCCTCGCCCATCCCCCTCTGGTCATTAGGGATCTGGTATGTAACGCTCTAGCGATCTGGCCAAATTGAAATAAACCCGAGTGGACTTTACTTATCTAATCTCCCCCTGCTGTGACACTTCATTTGTCTTACATCTCACTGGATCAAGAACGTCCAATCCCCACTGAGCTGAGGGCGTGTTCTTTCCATATCTGTCTCCGCCTCTTTCCCTCGGCCCGCCCACACAGCCAACACATTGTAGACATTGTTGTGAGCAAAGACAATGCAATAAAAAAAGCATTCAATCTGTCCCACTACATTTAGGTGCAATATAGTAGATGCTGGAACATGTTGGGATTTTATTGCAGTCAGAAGAGCATTCATCATGTACTGATCATAAATGCCACTTCAGTTCATTTCAAAAGCGTTTTTAACTTGCGATCTTGATGATGGAGAGACCCAACATATCACTTTTTAGTGTTCCTTTAGATTAATGTGAGAAATGTTTTAAGTGTCCAGCTATTAACATAATAGAAGTGGATTATAGCAAACTAAAATTTAAAGAACACTTACACCTACATTATACTGTCACTCTTTGGCCACTTTCTGAGCTCATATAGTGCAGTTCCACTATATATTTGTACTAACTACAGACTGACCCTCTGTTATCAGCTCCCCTCTTCCTCATTCATCACTGGTCAATATCTGACCATACAAATGCTTCTAACCAGATAACATTTGGGTGGTGAACCATTCTAAGCATTGGAGTGACACTGACACAGCAATTGCGCTGTAGTGTGTGGCACTGGTACAACTGTCAGGCACAGTAGTGTGACTGGGGTTTTTACATGCTAGTTTTATTGTATAGGTCAAGAGTGGTCCATAACCAAAAATCCTAGAGCTGTTCTGTTGTCAGAATCTAGCCATCAATGGACAAGTGGATGGCTAACAGTTTCTGCATCAACCATTTTGAATTGCATACCAGCAAAGTGGACAGAGTTTCAATAAAGTACTAATATATTAATATACTAATATATTAATATAAAGCAGGCAAAATGAGGTAATCCTCCAATACTGTTTATTTCTTTCTATAGTGACATGAAAGCATTTGCACCATCCCAAGAGTACAGAAATGGGTTGTGATGAATGGACACATTCACGCCAATATCCAGTGACTACTGAATCATCCCTAGCAATAATTTTAAACAAAAAACTCAAATAAGCCGCTATTTTCCATCAGTGTTTGGAACACAAATGGTTTACAGTTCTGTTTCTCTACTGCAAGTCCCGCCTTTCTAACCCAGACTTGCTTTATGATTGGCTGTGCTGTTTCTTGCTAAAGAAGCACCAGAGAAGCTTGGGGTGTTGATTCAGTAAGGTAAACCGATACCCAAAAAGTACAACACGCAAAAAGCACTTTGGCTGGAGTATAGTTACCGCTTTTGTGTCCACATCAGTGTCAAAATCAAACCTACGCCTTTCCTTCATCCTTAATTCCTCTATTTTTGGATATTTGTCATATTAAATGGTTTCAGATCCTCATGATAATTGTAATACAAAAGACTAAGAGAACAGTAAGCAACCAAATGTGTCCTATAACTACAGATCTGTCTTTCGCATTGCTGTGGAGGAATATGACCAACTTTTCTTTGTATAATTGCTTTAATTCAGCCACACTGCAGAGCTTTGGAGCGTTAACTGCCAGTTTAATGTCCTGCCACTGCATCTCAATGGGGTTCAAGTCTGCACTTTGACAAAGCTTAATTTAGCTTCTTTTGAGACATTCAGAGGTAGGCTTGCTCTTATACCTCAGATTGTTGTCTTGCTGCATAATCCAACTGCTCTTAAGCTTCAGATGTTGTACTGAAGACTGAATGCTCTGCCGCAGGATTTTCTGGTAGAGAGAAGAATTCATCGTTCCATCAGTTATGGCAAGTCACTCAGACCCTGAAGCAGCCTGAAGCAGCACATTATCACACTACCACCACAATGTTAGTTTAGTGTATTTCGAACATGATAGACAAAAAGAAAAATAAACAGAACAATCAATAAAACAGTAAACATATACATCAAAATCATTAAACTCCAAATACTACAATTCTGACAAGGAGTAGGAAGACGTAAATTGCTGCTGTGATGTTCTTACTGTGGATTGCTGTGTTAGCTTTACACCAGATGTAACAGGTCTTTTTATAAAGCTGTGACAAAAAAGAGATTAACCTTTATATTCCTCTTGGTTATAGTGGCTTTTGCCTTGCTTCTCTCCCATGGATACCATGTTTGCCCAGTATCATTCTATTGGTGGAAACATGAACACTGACCTCATCTGAGGACAGCAAGGTCTGCAGTTCCATAGATGTTCATCTGGTTTCTATGGTGACTTTCCAGAACAGTTTTTGGCAGGCTCTCATTGTAGTTCAAGTGAAATTACTTTGTAATTGAAATGACTTTCTATTTCTTTTGATTGTGGCAAGGTGTGCTGCTTGTTCAGACCTTACCTCAGATGGCTGGAACAGTTCTATATTTATTTGATTTTCCTGCATGGTGGACCATTGCAATGCTCTTCTAACTGGGATTTCCCAAAAAGTCCATCAGACAACACCAGCTTATTCAAAATGCTGCTGCTAGAGTTCTAACCAAAACTCAGGTCCTTGCACTGTCTCCTAGTTCAGTACAGAATTGATTTCAAAGCTTTATTCATTGTGTCACTCAATGGTTTGGGCCCTAAATACAGCTCTGATGTTTGATGTTTATAATCGTGATCGGTCTCTTAGATCTGCAGGAGCCCCTCAGCTTGTGGTGAAAAGAGCTAAGAATAAACAGATGAAATTGTGTTTATCCACTAAGCAGTCTAGCTATCTCCCCATCAATAGCAGATCCATATCAACTGTAGCTCTAAAAAGCAGCAAAAAATTCTTCTCCACGTTCTTTTAAATATCCAGTACACATTAATTCTAAATTGATTTTCTAAGTATTCTTTTTTTTTTACTTCCTACTAGTTTATGCTTAATGTTTTTATTCTATTCTTGCAAACCACATTGAATGTGTTTTGTTTATGATGATGGCTTATATAAATAAACTTGATGTTCAGATTCAGGTCTGAAAGTATTTACTCAAATTGATCCCAATTATCAACTAAACTTTGTTAATTAGTTGACTGCGTAACTGGGTGCAAATACTTTTGCACAATGGGCCATTTGTTGTTGGTAGACAAATGTATTTGATCTTTACTCAGGTTGTCTTTGTTTAACATTAAATTGTGTCTGAAGATCTGATATGTGAAAACAGAATAAATAAGGAGGGACAAATACTTTTTTCTGCATATATGTTTGGTCCTGAGTGACAATAAGCTTGTTATGTTGAAGTGAAGGCAACTATGATGGAAAAAACACACCTATATCACCTGAGTGGCATGTGTCACAGCGGTGTTGACCTTATTTCCTGACAGGGGAAGGTAATGATATGGAATTGGTGTCTGGAGCAGTGCTGCCTGGAGTAAGGAGCTATACTGTTCTGGAACATTCTGCACTGTGCTGACGATCAACATTACTGCAAACTGTCCACAATGGCGCCGGCTCTATGAGGCAGAGAACTAGAGTGAGGACAACAGCAGTTTTGAAAAATACCCTGAAAGGCTGATACTTTTATAATCAGCTGCATGTAAATGAAGGGCAATGGAGGAACAGACGCAGTTGATTCATAGCCAGCATTAATGATTAAACCTTAAATGGGAGACTTACTTCATTAATCTGGGGAGAAAAAAAACAATGCTGGTAATTTTGACTGGGACATTCTGTGATACTGTGCTCAGACTCTGAGCATGTGGGTCTACTTGTGGTTATACGGGGAAGGAAACTGAGGGGGAGACTTCATTTCTTTGTTTGTTTACTTTAACTTTTCCTTACTTTTCTGTCAAAAATGAAAAAAACTGCAACTTTTCTAAATGCAAGTGCAAAAAGATTCACCAAATATTTCCTTCTTTTTGTGCAATGTCTCTCTGTCAGTCCTTAAACTAGTCTGGGGAAAAAAGCTTGTAATGTTACCTTGAAACTTACAATATTTTTCCAATCATACTGTAAATGATGAACATTTTTGCCATTTCAATGACTTTGTGCAGTGTGTAAACATTAGGGCACAGTGCATGCAGTTCATATTAGCTTATAGCTAGTTAGTATTTTAGCATCTACCATTTAAAGAAGCTAGCTAGCATTTTAAGCATTTGATAAGGCTATATGTATTTCATTTTATTATCATCCATCCTTATTCTTAATCATGATTCATTGAATTCAATCTACGACTAAAAATGATGTTATGTCCTCTTTCTTCAAGTTCAGCTTAGCCAAGCAATGCTAGCATCGCTTGAATGATGATATCCACATAATCACAGTACTACACTTTAATTTAGCAGGTGCTATCAGTGATGCATTTCGGTTTATTTATGTTACCATGGCTATGCTGTCATTCACCATTTGACTGAAACGCCCCCACAGTCCCTGTTTTTCTAACTCCATATAGATAAAAATATTTTCTTTCCAGAGCTTTGAGTAACCATCTCAAGTCAGGGAGAGATTTTTAATATTTGCACTGACATCCCCACTGACTTTACTGAAGAATTCCTGGCATCTACGTGAATGCAGGGAAAAGCCGAAAATCTGAAAGGCTGAAAGACCATCACTCTAGTGAGAGAGACAGAGGTCTCTCTCTCTGTCCTGTCATGCAGCAGACAGCATGTGGCAGTGGAGTGTATTTTTTTTCCCCACCTGCCTAAATGTGAATCCCCACAATGCCGTCAGTGTGGTTTACAATGGCCACTCGCCTGCATGTGGCCCGTAATGCAGTAAATAACTGACACTTCTCTGGGTGTGCCTCTAAATGTCACTTTCCCCTAGAGATGCCACGTGAAGGCCATTCTTCAATGCTGCTGTCACTTTAAGTACAGGCCATTCTTTCTACAGGCACCCTTTGTTGAGGTGTATAGTGAAGGTCCTTCTTGAAGGATGACAAAAAAGTGCTTTCAGAGAAGAACAACAGATGTCTGCCTACCTCCATCTTTCCCTCCCTCCCTATTTCCCTCGCTTTCATACATACAATAAACGTCCAAAAGTTTGCAAACACCTGTCCCTCAACATCTCATCTGAAACCAGTTGTTAATACTGGGCTTGACCCCTTTTTTTAATGCAGCCACAAGAGCATTAGTTAAGTTGTGTGCTGATTCTGGATTATTAGTTTTGGATTACAAACATAACTACAGATCCTATCAATGGAATCAGAGGGCTTCATCATCAGAGAATGCAGTTCCACTGCTCCCCAGCCCAGTGCAGACTGGCTGTTCAGGGCATGATGAGCTTAGACTTATATTTATTTATTTGTTTGTTTGTTTGTTTGTTTTGAACTGCTGCTGATCTTTTGCACACATAAAGCACACAATTACATTCCCGGATTCTGTTTTCTCTTCACTTCACTGCTAATGCAACATTATTACATCTAGTTTAGAGTTGTATATAGTTTATTTACATATGTTTACTCTGTGTCCTTTATACTCTGTAAAATCTGGAGCCACACCATCTTGTCTCACTGTATATGTATATAAGACTGAGATGACAAAGTTAACTTAGACTATGACTTTGACTCTTTGACTTTGACTCATGTGTGGCTGCTGCACAGCATCTTTAATTTTCATTTTTGTTCCCATTATTGGTGCCCATAGTTTTGCACCAAAGTTTTGGGGCCAGCATGGCAAACAAGTAATGGGAACATTACATATGGCCCAGTGGATTCCTCACCATTTGGTGTTAGGCCAGTTGCATAATAAAGAGCTGGTGCAAAAACATAAATGGGCTCCCTTCCTCAAATGAACATGAAAATGAATTAATAAGATAAGTAATTTGTTTCTTGTTTACTCCTTTTAGAAAACCTAAGGCACCCCACTCCACCCACTAACATCTAAAGTTAGCCAACATGTTTTTGTTAACTACCTCTTTAAAATTTGACAGTGATCAGTGATGAATCAATCATTTTGCAGGTTATGAAGGAAATGTCTGAAAACAGTTACCATGGATGAGATGAAGAGGAAGATAACTAGACATCAGGGCTACGTGTGTAGTGTTGATGGAAGCTATCTGATAAGGATAAGGATGTTGTTAAGAAATAGGATCTTACAGTGAGTCATTGTATCTTTGTGAGGGTCTCAATAAAAGCAGTCGCTGCGGGCCCCACTGAGCGATTGCCAACATTGCCCCCACTGCTCCCACAAGGTAGTTATGCTACAGTAAACTACATATGCCTGAAACTAGCTGAACTGTCATCTCAGCATTGCTAAAAACAAATTAATTTTATGTGTGGTTTTGTCCATTTATATATATACTACTCAAAAAATTAAAGGGAACACTTAAACAACAGCATGACTTTTTTGAGCAGTATATATAATAATGTTATACACTGTCAAAAAACTAAATCTATTTGAGAGTACTTTACAACTTGACTTAAATCTGAGGCAAGTGCATGGTGATTTAGAAATGTTGTAATTTGCCTTGTATCTCTCATGCAAAACTAAAGAAGCAAACTTCAAACATCAAACGTTTGCTTGAGACATTGAAGGTAACGGGTTCTTCTGAATCATCCCCTAATACCTGATTGATATTCATCCTCAGCACAGTGTAAAACCTGCAGTCTTATCTAAAGGACATCCACAGCCTAGTGATCCTCACCAGTGCACAGCCTGGAGTTTAGAGTTGTACCCCCACCTTCCTCTGAGAATCCTCAGTCTGGGCTGTAATTAGTAATCACTCAGACAGGGCCTAGGCTGTCCCTGCTGTGGCCCAGCCAGTAATCACACACACACTTGCTGAGAACCACCAGATGAAGCACTGATGATGGAATCTTAGGTTAGCTACGGTCTTCAGACAAAGGAGTTGGTCACCTTGGCCGTGATCGCACAAGTCAGCTTCTGCGCTGAGGAAGCAAACTGGTGCAGAGGTCAAGGGTCAGTCGCATGTGGCAGGATAACCGGAGGATGTGGTGTCATGGAGGTGATGCTGCAAACATTTCATTCTGGACAGCAGGAAAATCTGTGGAGGATGGGGTGATGGTGCAAGAAAAACAGTGAGCAGTAGGTTCACACACACACACACACACACACACACACATACATATGATCCATATTATTTATAATCCATTGGTAAAAACGGTCAAATTACATGTTTTGTTGATGCTCACACTCAGAAGCCATGGCAAACATAATTTGTAATCTCATTACACAACCAGACATTACATTAACTAGAGGCGTTTTAGAATAAGGTTCTGTGGCCTGATGAAACACATATTGAAGTCTTTGGCTGCAGTAACCAAATGTATGTTTGGACAGAAAGGAGAAACTTTACAATAAAAGAACCCCCTGCCATCTGTATTATGAATTACTGTAATTCATGCACGTGCGTTTTCTTTGGTGTGTGCTGTCGTTTTCTTTGGTATAAGCAGGTAAATACAGTAATAAATTAATTTAATTTACAGGAATAAAAATACAGGGCTTTAGGAAGAACAAAACGAAAACAGGAGAACACTCCAGACGCTCCACGGGGGAAATTCTGGTCTGCAGCGTCACAGGGCAGCAGCCAATCAGCAGCAAGGAGAAATAAATAGCGTTTTCAGACTGGCTACTTTCAAACTTCCCGTCTCTTAGTACAGTGAGTGATGCGTTAAATGGCACCAGCCAATCAGCAGCAAGGAGAAATAAATAACATTCTCGGATTGGCTATTTTCAAACCTCCCGCCTCTGAGTACAGTGGTATTTCACTATCCTAAGACGTGCTTTCTTTGTCTTCTCTTGCCAGTAACAAAACATTTATAGTTATTTTTTATATAGAAATGTAGCTGAATTACATTAATATTTATTTTATTTTTCTTAATAATTTAGCACTAAAATGCATGAAAAATGATACACTGCCACGAAAAAAGATGTGACATCGGGGCTTCGTCCGCCACGCCCTCTCGTCCTCGTGCTGGCTTATGTTTGGGCGCAGTGCTTAGCAACCCAGCACGAAGAGAGGGGGTGTGGCGAACAAGGCCCGGACGTCACAAAAGCAAAAAAAAAAAAAAAAAAAATACAGATGATATTTGCAGTTTCCGTGTTAATTTGGGGGTTTCACCGAAAATGATCAATTCAGTTCTCAGAAAAAATCCGTGTTGGACTGATCCCGCGACTGCTAATCCGCGTAAAAGTGGGGGTTTACTGTATACTAAGTAGTGACTGAAAAAAATTACACATGCAATTGTATGTTTTTATTTAATTAATTTATTTGAATTTTTGTTAAATTCAACAAACCGCTAATAATTCTTTATTGTAACTAACTGAAAAATGTGGTATTGTGTTCCATGCAAAGGTGTTGTTGATATTTTTACCTACAAAATCAACAAAGTGTGTAATATTTCCAGGATTTATATAAACTATAACTATATGAGTGTCTATATGTAAAAAATAATGTGCCCTTATATATATTGTATATAATAATGATGGCTGGCTTATGGTAACATAAGTAAAAAATAAATACAAATAAATGCAAAATGACATTTTAGAGGCAGGCAAAAGTCATAACATTTTAATGGAAGAATTTTTTCTTTGAAAGTGTATAATACGATTAATTATTGTGCATTAAGGTGACTCTGCACCTTTATGCACTATTTCTACTTATTCAGTGACACTATCCTTTTTGACATCCTGGGAGATTCCATGGTAGATAATACTTCACCCATTTTGAGCCATACTGAAACAGAAATCTACTTACACCTCAAAAACATGAACATAAATATGTTTTCACTCTCAAAGCAATGAGTTTGGAATGGGTTTTAGAGCAAAACATTACTGTGTATGCACAAATAACATTATTGATGGGTATCTTTGAATAAAGTAAATTCAGTGCATCCACTGTGGTCATGTTAGATGTTTCCTGGTCTTTTCAAATTCTATGAGCCCTGGTCTTCACAAATGAGTAAAATAACCAGACTGTGAATATTTGAATGTAAGTCTCAGTTTGTTTATTGATTATATATCTCACTTGGGACATTCTGAAATGGGCTTTGGGGTAGACATTTCACTTCTGAATGGGAAAGCCCCATCTGTCTGAGAAGCTTCCCATTTCAGCATTAACAAACAAGGCCCTATCAGGAGCATGGAGGGCTTATCAATCACTCTGAGAGATAGTGGAGCAAGATTTATGTGTTTGGCCTGCCAGAGGAGGAATCGTATGAGGATCCAGGCACTGGTCACCAACATTTACTCTCAGTGAAACTCATGAGGGGGCTAGCTCTGCAATTTGATCAAATCATGTGAATAAATCGGCATGCACATGTATAGTTACAGTAATACATTAAGCCCTAAACGCTGCACAAAGCATAATGACCATATTTAATGCTGAAAGAACAGAAATTACTTATAAATTTGGAAAAATCAAATAGGGTTACATGAAAAACCAGCATGGCTAGCAGTGGGTCAAGGGGAGCAGTTAGCATGATATTGTGCTAAATGTGTTTGTCATTAGTCTTCACCAGGTAGAGCAGGGGTGTCAAACTCCGGTCCTGACGGGTTTGATGGTTCTCCTCCAGGTGAAGCAGGTGTTTCTGAGCAGGAAAATCACCAAAACGCGCTGGATCACGGCTCTCCAGGACTGGAGTTCAACACCCCTGATGTAGAGTACAAAAAGTTAGCATGATACTAGTGTATCTAGGTCAGACAGGAGTGGTTAAAAGAATGTTGGTTTTGGGATTTAGGACATTGGGGGGTTTCAACATAACATACTTTTAAGTAAAGTACTACATTTAACCCAAACCCCACAAAAACAGGTAATATTAAGTTGGACTGGGAGTAATGGAATCACCTTTAACAACCCAGTAGAGCTTCCTCCTCCAGCAGGTGGCAGTGTAGCTTTAAGCCCATGACTTCAGTGCATTTTTAAAGGCCCTGTGGAAGAAGCCATTTTCTAACCAGTGAATGTACAACCCCTGGCAGAAATGATGGAATTGCTACTCTTACAGGATGTTTAGACATGACACAAAACAAGTTTTGTTTAACAACTAAACATT
Source organism: Hydrocynus forskahlii (assembly GCA_037974365.1). NCBI lineage: Eukaryota > Metazoa > Chordata > Actinopteri > Characiformes > Alestidae > Hydrocynus > Hydrocynus forskahlii. The sequence goes on along the minus strand of JBBPCX010000040.1, from coordinate 27,689,693 downwards.
CTGGCATTGTGAAACATGCATTAATCAAATTCAGCTTAATTGTTTTAATTAATTCTCCACATCAAGTAGAGGAACTAATAATGAAATCACTGAGTGTGGAGGAAAAATTAAACTACCTTTTATTTTACATTTCTAAAACAAATTCTGAAATTGCACATTAGTCTGGAGTTAATAGAAAGTGCGTGGCAACCTTAAAGCTGTTTGGCCAATTGGAAAAAATTGTAGCTCCACCTAGACAGTTGCCAGTTGAAACCATGGAAGGGATTATAAAAGTCCCCCAAGAAGGAAATCCAACATGGTTTCAGGCTAAATATGTTGGTTATTCCCAATCAGCTGTGTCTAAAAAAAAATGGGAACATTATACATACAGGTAGAAGACATCAGAGTGTCAGGATAGAGAGAGAAAAGCAGAATGCACAACAAAGGAACTGAAATACAAATGGGTGGAGTTAATGTCTGTGACAGAACTGTAAGAAATGGGTTGAATGAATCAGAACATACATCTAGAAAAACCAAAGAAAAAGCATCACACTGGGTGAAGAAGATGATGCTGGGACACTGGAACCATTATAATGCAACACATAACGACGATGGTCTGAATGAAACATCAACATTCACCAACACATCTGTGACATAGGACTGCACGTCAGGTAAAGGACCACTGTTACCTTAACAGTCAGTTAAAAGGTGTACAATGGAATTTTGATGGTCAAGAGACACTTTTCTCATTGATGGAATGAGAAAAGTGTCCCTTGGCCTTCACATCAGGGGATGATACCTCTTCTCTTTGCAGTTTTTAGATGCATTGCATTATATGGGTTTATTTTTTGCAGGCCTACGCACCAAGGACCAAGTGAACAATGCTTGTTGCAAAGGCACCCACTCATCTGGGCAAATTTCTAATGCAAATCCAACCAGTGTCTTGCAGTTTCCAGTCAAATTTGTACCTTGGGACTGATCACTGTACTCATTAAGTGTCAACCAGGCACGTTTAGAGACCTGCTGTTGGCAAGATAGTTGAAAAGTTGTGTCCAGCCCTCAGAACCAGTATCTAACATTCTAGAGCATATGACCAAAACTGCGCTTGTTTAGACTATTAGGGAAATTATATTACAGCTCAGGAAAAAAATAAGACTACTGCAATTTATTTTTAAATCAGCATCTCTATGAGTATGACAACCATTCCATGCCAGTGTCTGTTAAATTCCTGCACAAGCAGCTCATTCTACTTTATGAGGTACTAATTAGTGATCACCTGAATCAAATCTTATTTAACAGGAAAAGTACAAAAACCCCTGTCACAATGTGGCCAGCAAAACACTACTAGAAGTACGTCAAAGGTAATTACTGCCATTTTGTTTGAGTGAACAAGAGATTTGTTTTCTTTGAATTATCCAAGTTCTGTAAACACTGCATCATTTCTCTTATTTTGATGTGTTGTCATTTCCTTTAAAATTATGTTTTAAAAAACAATATTTTTATTCATTATTTTATTTTATATTGTCAGCAGTTCTTAAAAACTAAGGCAAAGCTGTTCAGTTCAATACTTGCACTTATACATACATACACACACTTTCAGACAAATATTGAAGGGCTTCAGCTTCCCTGTGACCCCACTTTTGAAACAATATACTTGATACTTCGGAATATTTTGTAATTCTCTATATAATGAAACGTATAACGATGATGATCTGAATAAAACAAGCTAATTTCTCCACTCATTTATGATATGGGGCTACATGTCAGGTAAAGGACCGGTGAGATGGAAATCATTACCTCAACAGTCAGTTAACAAGGGTACATTGAAATCTTGTACACTTTTCTCATTCCATCAAAAGAAAATAGGTTTGTTGATGATGAAGGCACTGCTCAGGATGCTAAAGCATCTCGCAATAAGGCTTTTCTTCAGGAAAGGCATACCAATGACTTGGCCAGTAAACAGTCCAGATCTCAATCCCATTTAAAATGTGTGGTGGAAATGAAATCTATGAACTGCTATTTTAGGAGTCTGGAACCAGCTTGATGAAGATGACTGTTTTTCATCATTGAAATCTCCAAGTATTCAGGGCCAAGGAGTAGCAACAAAGAACTAATAGTGATCATTTCTTCCTTCACATCGAGTGACCCTGTTTTCCCTCTACTTAATCTACAAAAATATGCCGTTAATTAAAATGGTTTAATTTAATTTGTTTGGGGTAGGTTTTATGAATCTAGATTGTTCAGCTATTGAACAACACTTGATTTGTCGCATCTGTAATTTGTTTTACAACAAAGTAAAAAAAGCTAGATGAACATCCCCTGACTGTAGTGATTCCATCTTTTCTTTCCAGGGGTTGTAGAAATGCCTACTAATGATAACTTTACCCACTCATATACAGATTTAGGAACTGGGCAACCTTTCCTGCTCACTGTTTTTCCTCTGGTAGACACAAGCTCTGTAGGACCCGGAAAAACCTCAGTATGTATGAGTGTTCCACCAGACGCTTCACATACAGGAGTTGCATCAGTGTGGGCTCATCCTGCCAGGCTCATGGCATGTCCCTTGGCCTTCACATCAGGGGATGAAATATCCTCTCTGTGCAGTTTTTAGAAGTGTTACACGTATGGGTAGGGACCATGGGTTTATTTTTTGCAGGCCTACGCACCAAGGACCAAGTGAACAATGATCACTGCTACTTATTACAAAGGCACCCGCTCATCTGTGCAAATGTCTACAGCAATTCCAACCAATATCTTGCAGTTTCCAGTCAAATTTGTACCTTGGGACTGGTCAATGCGCTCACTAAGTGCCAAGCAAGCATGTTTAGGGACCTGTTGTTGGCAAGATATTTGAAAAGTATCTAACATGGCCAGAGTAGTTGAAGCCCTTCACTATTTGTCTGAAAATGGAACGTTTTTGAAGAATGGTGACAGAATCTCATTGAATAACTAGCTTTTTGAGATTTCAGATTCCTTTTCTTCACCGTAATAGCATTCAGTCACTAATGGATCCTGTCTTCTCATCCATGGCCATGGGTGTAGTGTAACTATGGAAATGAGTGTATCCCACTGATTCACATAAATAAATCTATAACATCCTCTACAAATTTACATGGAAACTTTGCTTCCAGCACCTACCATTCATGAACAATTCAGACAAAAGTGATGTAAATGCAAGTGTTACAACTTACCCTCATAGACAGGGTTCATTCTATCTAACTGTAGTTAATTCTAGCAAACTGTAGTTGCTGTAAATGCTGGTAAACTTATGCAAACACAACTGATATAGTACAGTACAGAGACCACTGCAAAATGTTTCTCAGGTTTTATCTTTTATAGGTGCAAGTATTAAACTGAACAGATTAGCCTTAGTTTTTAAGAACTGCTAACAATAATACAAGGAAAACAAAATGGCAACCTTTGACGTACTTCTAGTAGTGTTTTCCCATCCAACTGGTCACGTTGCAAGAGGAGAGTGTTGATTACAGCAGTGTTTTTCATACTTTTCCTCATTAAATAAGATTTGATTCAGGTAATGAGCAGAATGAGGTGTTTGTGCAGGAATTTAACAGACACTGGCATAGAATGGTTGTCATATTCATAGAGATGCTGATTTAAAAATAAATTCCAGTGGTCTTTTTTTTTTCTTCCAGAGCTTTATGTCCTCCAGTGTGTCTTGCAGCCTGTACCAGCTTCTTAAGTCAAAACTGGACTGTAAAGGGAGTGGGGGTGGTTCACTTCTCTAATTGCCCAAACCACAAAAGGTTCTCAAAAGAGGTGTGCTCATGTGTTTCACTGACCATTGATCAACCTCATTATAGTCCAACCATACAGTAACCTACAATATTGCATAGAGCCCTTATTGCACTACTAAATCCTTTCAGAGGGTTTTCTGTACATTGTACTCAATGCAGAGGCAAGGCTATGTTTGCTTCTGCTCACTATAAGGCCTTTTTTTTGTATACTTGCCTCTTCGTGCTGGTCCAGTTGCTTCTTTGTCCTCCTGATTTGCATTATTCACCAGAAGAGGCTAAGCCAGAGTGCTCCCCTCATAGTCCTCCATGTGAAACACCTTCCCTTCGTTGTGGACGAGAGCTTCTCCATCCGCATCGCAGCACACGCTCTCTTGACACAAAGACAAAGGGCCGTGTACATATGTGTGTCTCCCAAGTCCCTGGCAAGATTAAATATTAATGTTGGCATAATTTCTGGGCCTCCAAAGGAGATGAACACCACAGGCCCCCACAGTCATCAGTGAGTTATGTGTTTTCCCCAGTAGCAAGAATATTGTCAGAATCAGTTGTACTCTGGCTAGAGGAACAGCTCTGTGTTTAAAGGCTGTGTTTAAAAGCTTATGACTTTGTTAATACAGGAGAGGCTGGAGTGGCATTTTACTTTCTCTCACTTTACTTTCACTCACTCATATATAGATCCTTTCAGTGGCTTTTTTGTTGATTGTAGGCTTTGTGCTTGCTGTAGTAGGTTTGTGTGTGTTTCTTTAAGGTGTGTGTTATGTAAATGTTACTTATCTATGACTGATCTCTACTATGTGCAATAAGATACTCCTAACTACCATTTATTTTACTAGTAATCAACTCAAATGAATTTCTATAGCTAACTGAAAGTATACAGTATACTATAAGTATTCTATAGATAAGTGTCAGTTATGTCATTTTTACCCCATATTTTTGTGTATATAGCATAGTGTATTTAATATAGGTTATATAGCAGACTCTTTATTGGATTTAATCATCCTTTATATTTTATATGGTTTTTGTCTCTGTGTCTATGTATGTCTGTGTAGTCGTAACATAAGCAATTTCCTATGGGATCAATAAAGTTTTCTGATTCTGATTCTGATTCTGATATTTCAGGTTTAAGGCCTAACCCTGGACTGACTCTGAAAGGGGGTCGGACCACCAGGGCCATTAGCCAATTTATTTTTCTTAACAAGGACCAAACTTTCACTAGCCAGTCACTGCATAAAATGCTTTGCATATATTCTTGATCAAATTCAGTATTGCAATATTTCACAAATATATAGTGATATTAAGATATTAGCTGGCATTTAATTTTGAAAAGTGTAAAGTATTTACTCCACATCATTGTACAATCAGGTTTGGGATATAACGAACTTTGGCTCAAATTACAGAAATGAGTGTTTATAATTAGATTCAGTGCTAGATGTCTTCAGAATGATGAACACAACTGTAAACTGACACATCAAGAAGTTTCAATGATTAGTGAAAAGGCAATATACAGATGAGCTTCAGCATGGTCTACTGTAGATAGGTCCAAACTAGGAAAATGCCTTGTGGCATTAATAATTTTACTCAGTAACACAATATTAATGGGTTATTTTAGTAGCAGTAATTTAATGTTTGAATTAGTGTGAAAATCATAATACGTTTTCCTTCCTTCTACTGTGATGGACTTCCAAGTGAAACATGGTATCAGGGAGTGTAACTAAGCTACCTGACTTTTTTTGCTCAATGATAGGTCGGTGCGGTTGGAGGAACAAGGAGAAAGATGATATAATTGGACTATGTTATTTTTCTCCCGCTGCTAGTGCAGGGTGATGTAATCAAAACTCAAAAGACGTTTGAGAGATGGGGCAAAAGTCCCTTCAATAAATGATTACAGTAAAACACGAATTTTGTCTTGTAACTCTCAGAACTCAAGTGGGACAGATCCGTGCCAGGAGCCCAACCTATAGTAAATGGTTTCATGTGGGTGGGAAAAACCCACAGAAGGAGGGGGGTCCAGAGAGCGCCCGAGCAGTAGCACACGGAGCAAAAGAGCAATGAACAGCGAGCGTGTAGTAGAGCAAACATTGGTTTTAGACTGGTTTATACAGCTTTTATTTGTTGAAAGCAGATTTTACCAATATGCATTGAATTCTAAGCATTAAATATATGTGTTAACACTTAGAGCTGTATATGATGAATCGGAATGAATTGTGAGTGTGTCTGCGACCCCATATATTGAGAAGCCTCTTGCTGTCCATAGGCCCAGCCAATGTAAACAGAAGCGATAGGGTACCAGCTGCTCCGACTGCTCCATTGGCTGCTTGGTTCTCCTTTAAGGCCGCTGTTTTTTCATGTTTGGGTCCGTCCCACAGAGCACGGAGAGCCACTTTAACATCAAAGCTTCGCACACATGGCTGCCTCACCCACATCCCGCAGGATCATCCTCTTTTGATTCTCTTGCTCTCTTTTACTCTCTCTCTCTCCCCTCTCCCTGTCTGCCCTTGTGTCAGCCCCTGTGTCCCGGGTCACCTGACGCAGAGCGCGGTCCGCACAGGGCCTCGTTCTGCGGCATGCGCTGAATTATGGCGCTGTTCCACATTATTAGACGTGACACTCCAGCAAGATAATGGAGCCTTTCTTCATCCCCCATTTGAAATCCTAATCGCATTTCTTTGATTAATAGGCACTGATCTGCATATCAAGGGCTCTTGTTAATTTACTCCAGCACAAACCGCCCTCCCCCCACGCCAACCCCTTCTTTATGATGCGTTTGTGAAAGAGATGAAGGGGGAAATAAAAAAGATATACATATCTATCTTTCCCATCTCCTCTTTCCTCCTTGTGCTGGGGCCATGAATATAAAGGCTTTTGTACTGTATGCGAAAGACTGATATACACAATATGGACAAAAGTATGTGGACAATTGACCATAACACCTACACTATATGTACAAATGTAATAGGATGCCTGACCACCAACAAGGACTTTAATGACATTGCATTCAAATACATAAACTTTAATATGGAGTCGGTGTCCCATTTGCAACTTCCACACTTTTTGGAAGGCTTTCCACAAGATTTTGGAGTGTTTCTGTGGGAATTTGTGCCCATTCATTCTGTAAAGCATGAGGTCAGGCACTGGTGTTAGATGGTGTTGTGGTCAGGCCTCTGTGCAGACCAGTCAAGTTCTTCCACACCAAACACATCCAACCATGTCTTTATGGACCTTGTTTTGTGCACTGGGGCACAGTCATGCTGGAATAGAAAAGGTTCTTCCCCAATCTGTTTTGGAAGCATGATGTTGTCCTGGTATGTCTTGGTATGCTGAAGACTGCCCCTCCCTGGAAGTAAAGTGCTGCCTGAATTCAGTAATTAAGAGGTGTGTCCCAATACATTTGTCGATGTAGTGTTGGTAGCGTTGTGCTGGTATCTAGATTGATTGATACGTAAAGCATGATTCATCACTCCAGAGAACACATTTCCACTGTGGCATGCTTTACATCACTCTAGCTAAGGCTTGGGATTGTCCTTATTGATGTTAGGCTTCTGTGTAGCTGGTCAACCATGGAAATCCATTTTATGAAGCACAAGTTTTTTTTTTCATGAGGTGGTTTAGAACTCTGCAGTGAACGATGCAACCAAGAATCTCCACACTCTTCGGCATTCGGCTGCCCCACTCTGTGAGTTTGGGTGATCTACATCTTTGTGGCTGAGCTATTGTTACACTTCTATTTTAAAATACTTACAGTTGGCTGGGGCAGATCCAACAGGGCAGACATTTTACAGACTGACTTAAGGCAAAGTTTCCATCTTATGACTGTGTCACATTCAAAGTCACTGAGATCTCATTCTACTCATTCTACCCATTCTACTGTCAGTCTTTGTCTGTGGAGACTTTGTGGTTATGGCCTTGATTTTATATACCTTTTAGCAACAAGTGTGGCTTACATACTTAAACTCAATAATTAGGACTGTTGTCCAGAATCTTTTGGCCATACTGTGTGTACAAATGATGTCTGTCCTGTAGTGTCCCTTATTTAAACAGACTAGAACAGGCTGAAACACTCAAACACTCCTAATAACCCTAACATAAATGAGTAGGGCTACATTTTATAGTCTGAATAGACAGATATATTACAATGCCAATTAGACTTGGACTTTGTAGGGATTGCTACAGTTTGAAACTGTACCACATTTAGAAACGGTTTCTACCTTTTAGCCATTACCATGCTAAATGCTGCTAAGTTCATCTAGTGCGATTTATCATTTCAACAGTCATATGTTTACACACGTTTACATTTCCATATGTTTACATGTTCCTTTTGAACAGTTTATGTAGCGTATTTATTATAGTCTTAGAATATGTATAATAGTGTTATTATATGTATACTTCTGTACGTTTTACTTGAGAACCTTCTTGCCCTAAGAAAACTGCACCTTAAATTTTGTTGGACAGTTGCTACAATGAGACTAAAGTGATTCTGATTCTGATTCTGAATAAACATTTTGTTTGAAAAAGGTGAAGAAATGCTGACTTTCCATGACATGGGCCTTTAACTGAAGAAGTCAAATTCAGAAACTAAACTGTAATAAATTTAGAGAATGTGAAAAATGTATATTCACTCAAACTGTATGAATTCTTTGAGTACATAGGTATGCATTCTTTGAGTAGGTTTCTCTGTCCATCTATGGAACACTAAAATACATTTTCATGCTTCCCTTTTTAATATGATTCTGTAATGCCTTGAACAATGATTCTGCTGACTTGGCTCAGTCCAGGTCTGATCTCTTCCCTCTCTTTCCCTGTAGGTGTAGCGGTCTAGTACACTCGTCATTCCAGCAGCAGGCCCTCTAAATGACCTTTCCAGCTCAGTGGAGCCAGCCAGGCCCCAGGAAGCCCACAGCTCCTATGTGTCTCCCCCCACCACACAGCCCTGGTTCTCGGGCTGAACGCGGCCAAGGAGGGGGCGGGTAGGCCTGCCCAGGTCAATAATAACATTATAGCCATGGATCACTGTGGGTGGTGGTGTCGGAGCTGAGGGACATCCAGTCCCCCTTTATCACTGGTTTCTCTGTGTTACGCTGGTGGCATGGCAGGAATGCCGAGCGTGACTGGAGGTTCTGACCCAGCATGGTAGGCTGGCTGCATAGCTGTTCGGTCTGCAGTGAATAGTCGGGATGTCCTGTTCATGTTATTTTTACACATTGTGTATCTGCCAATACTGACCTTATCAGATATTTGTATTTTCATGGATAATCCCTCCATACAGTGTACACTATAAGTGCTTTCAAGTTATTAAAATCCACCAAGGTTTGGTAAGATTTATTATGTGCATAGTGCTACAACATTTTTTATAATGCAATTGCTAGTTGCTTTTAATATTTTGCTGTTATATTAGTCAAATGCTGTTTTTCTTGGCTTTGATTGCCCTTTTACTTTACCATGTGTAATAGCTATGCAATTTTTTTCCCCAAACTTTTATCCTCAGTTCTGTTATCGAACTCAAGTTAGTACTTCCCAAATCATACAGTGCTAGAAAGCTGGGAGGATGCATTTGCTTCTTTTGAGTCATGTGAATCTAAACCACCAAATCTTTTTAAACAGTGATCTACACCCTTGGAGAAGAACACTAACTGCCAGATCTGTTGCTTCAGCTAACAGACACTTGCAACGGCTAGCATTAGGCTGAATGAAGCCGTGAGAGAGAGCACTATCCCAACGAACCAAACAGAGTGGGAACGCTTATACTCTTTTGGATTCCCTGCCACTGATGGCAGTGGCATTACCAGTGAGTGAATTCAGTAAAAGAAACACTTATTACCCTCAAAACCCTGGCACCGCAGATTTTGTTCGTTTTCCACTTGAAAATCATGCCTCACATTGAAATTTCTTGAAAACTTCTGAAAACGCAACATCTATGACTGTGGTATAAATAGAGCACAATGGGCTGAAATAGTTTCGGCAAAAGCCTGGAATCGGATGTGGCTTAACATAGCCGATAGCAATCCATTAAAATATGCCTAGGTCAGCTCCAGTACTGATCTTTAAAACTGGATCTAGTGATTAGTGCACTCCACCGCAAATCATTATGCCTCTTGTTCCTTCAGTGATTTGGTGCTCGAGTGTTGCTCCATGAGAGATGCTCCTCGATTTGTTTAGCAGTTGCTAGATGCAGAGAGAGAGAATAATGACCATGCCGTCTCAAGTAAAGTGACAGAGGAGAGCACTTCAGAGCTTGATGAGCCATGCATGTGACTAAAGGCACAAAGGATCCAGTTTGTGTCATAACGAGGTGTTTCTGGGTGTTTTGCCCTGACACAGGGCTGTCAACGTCTCGCATTATCTGCGACAATGACAGACAAGCAGCACCACTTTATGGCCTTTGTGGAGAAACCATTGCCTGCACTGACGGACGGGCACTTCGGGGGAAATGACTGACTGCGTCTTTGTCTTTTGACTCTTTGTGAACGCTTCCTAGTTTGTATGGTCATTTGGTATAGAACCTTGTGCAAGGTCCACAAACCTTAAACTAGGTTATTTAAAGTATTATTTTAGACAGGCATTGTCCTTTCTATGATATCTCTCTCTTTTTGTCTCTCCGATACACAAGAAGATAATACATGGCCTATGGCCAGAGGCACAGTAAGGTAATTAACCAGCTCATTTCCAGAACACCTCCAAGGAACTTAAAAGCTGGCGCTAGCTAATTTATGGGTTAATTAATAAGATGGGGGAAAGGTAAACATCGTAAGAATCAATTTACCAGCGCCGACAGCGCTGGGGGATTCTGGAGCAGCTCTAGCCTGAAGATGAAGATGCTCCGCAGCAGATGGAGCGAGCAGAGCTGTGGATTGTTATGGAACAATATGGAGGGCCATTTTGGCTGGCAGCATGCTAGGCAACAGAATCAGCTTTGTCTTAAACAGGCAGCACCTTCTAGTCAGGAAAAACAGTCGGCGTCTCTGAAAGAAGCACCGTGTTAGGAAAGGTGCCAGGGTCCAGGTGTGACAGATTTACCTCTACACTGCCAGAAAATACCTGCCTGAGATTAGACTGAGCAGGATTAGCCTTGAATCAGGTGGCTTAATGACAAACAGCCTGTTCTGCAAACTTCAAGCAGCAAAGACAAGCAGCTGTGAAAAGGTCTTGGGCAAGGTCCACTTAAAATGGAAGTTTAGATTCAACTCCAAACTAACACACTCGATCCAGGTAATCAGTGCCTTTAGGGACATCTGTGCTGCATCTGAACTCTACACGTTAGTGGACATTCACTCTGCCTGTACTGTCCAACAGTTTATACTGTCCTGAAAAAATGAGCTTTTTCAAGCATAAGTAAGGGCACCACACATTTCTTTGTCCGTTAACTTGATTTAACTTGGTTTTACTCTATTAATAAAGATATGTACAAAAGAAGCATTTGCCAATGTTCTGTTCAAGAAACATCCAAGTATTAACATAGTTTCATAGCAGTTAACTACAATGGAAGGTCTGACTGCACCGTCAGATTGCAAAAAGAGCAGGAGACATATGTGATGTAATGTTCCGTCAGATAATGAGACAGATGAGTCCAAGTGGATTTTTTCTTGTCTAGATAGCAGCAATGACACAGAAGTAAGTTCGAGTCATGACTTTACGATGCAATGCTCATCCTCCCTGAAAGAGGAAGAACCAATTTGGTGACAAACTGCAAGCCCACAGAATTGTGATTACAATCACACGGGCTAAATCACTTTCCAGTTGGAGAAAATAACCTGCCTACGATAATGAACGGTTGAATCTTCGTCTTGATTGGCACTCCGAGCATAAATAACCTGGAATTATTCGTAATAACCATGGTAACAGAGTGGTAATTGCCAGAAAGTTCTCTTGTCTCTGAGCTGTGGTCGGAAAAAGGGGGGGGGAGAAATTAGTCCTTGCTCACAGTTAAACCTCCATTAATTGTATGCATTGTGCGCGTTTATTTATGTCACAAAGGACAGCGCTGGCTCCGACTCTCAGGGGTTCTTTATTTTGCCCAGAATGAAGGCAATTAGCATTTAGGCTCATGAAATGTTTTCCCCTTCTCTGAGAATAAGAGTCAGATCCAGACTAATCCACAGATAAGGGCTATGGAAATTATGTAAAGTGCCGACATTTAAGCCTTGCACATATGAAAGCCTTCTCTTTCCACTGAGCAGAAACACTTGGCCAAAATAGGCTATCCTAAAAATATACTTTTTTCATTGTCAGGAGCTCCTGCAATTTGGAGGTTTTAGCTGTTTGCTTTTAGAGTTGCACTATGGGTGCCTTCGTGAAAGCGTCTCTCGCTGAATGAGCCAAACGGCCCAAAGGAGAATCTACTGGCTAGAATTGCAGATTTAGCTGCTAAACAAAACCTGAAGGTTTATCACGCCCACCTTTTAGCAATGGAGCAATACAGAGCATTATAGGTACACCAGGCTTTTTAGGTTTTATTTCAAATTTTGGGGGGACTTCTCCTGAAAGCATGCACCTTTCTTCAACAGCCTGCCGAACTGGAAGGCTGTAATAGAAGGAGGCACAGGAATCTTGTGATTAATAAAGATACTACACAAAAAGGCATTCTCTCGGCTTGGTATGGGCCTCAAGGCGCAGGAGAATGGCAGGCACGTGCTGAGTAGGAGAAAAGGAATGACAGAGAGCTAGGTGGGGGGAAGCGACAGAAAGAGAGAGAGTGAGAGAGCGTTTAAGCCCCTGAGAGAGAGGAGGATGGTGGTGATCCCAGAATTCCAGAACGCTTCTGCCAACATCCTTCATTAGAACTGTCATGCCATCCATGTGCAAGTATAGGCTGGAACGAAATACCATGCAGCATACGGAAGATGGCCAGTAACTCATCCTACAACTCATCTTATTTGGGTACAAAATGTGTTTGAGTAAGTAAAAGTGAATGTATTTGAGTAAGATTCATTATTTTTAGTACTTTGGCACTAACGTTAACAGCAATGTGTAAGTTGTGAGGCGGGGCTTTCCAATGATCGAATTAGTTTGTCCAGCACATCCCCCAGATGCTTGAATGGATTGAGCTATTGGGAATTTGGAACCCATATCAACACCTTGAACTCCTTGTTTTCTCTAACTGCTCCTAAACATTTCTGCAATGTGACAGGCAGCTAAAAATTATCCAGCTGGAAAAGGCTACCGCCTGTAGGAAATACCATTGACATTAATGGGTGTTCTTGGTCTCCAACAATGTTTAGCTGTGATACGTGTCAAAGTAACATCCATATGAATGCAGGACACAAGGTTTCCCAGGTGAACATTGCCCTGAGGAGTATAGCGCCTCCGCTATCTTGCCTTCTCCCCCTAGTGCATCCTGGTGCCATCTCTACACCCAGCTGTCCACATGATGTAAAAGAAAACACAGGCCACTTTTAATGGGTACTAACACATGCATACCAATAATACCTGCCCCTTTAGGGATTCTGACCCAGTCATCGAATGTAAATGTAATATGCACTACATGGACAAAGAGGACACACCTGTTTTTTCAGTGTTTGGGCTAGGCCCCTTACTTCCAGTGAAGGGCAATCTTAATGTTTCAGCATGCCAAGACATTTTTGACAACCAAGACATATTCCAGCTTGACTGTGCTCCAGCGCATAAAGCAAGGTCCATAAAGACATGGTTGGATGAGGTCAGTGTGGAGGGGCTTGACTGGCTTTTGCAGCTGCATAGGGGGGACCAACTCCATGTCAAAGTCTATGCATTTGAATGCACTGTCATTAAAGTCCCTGGTGACGTAATGGTCAGCTGTCCCAATACTGTAGTGTATATATGTAAACACACACACACACACACACACTCACACACACACGTATATAAATATATCTACTGTTGTTGTGCTTACCGTACATACTACTGGCAATAGCACAAACAGACAGTTCTAGCTGCTCTAGATCAATTTCGTGTTGGTGCTTTAGTGTAGTTCAAGTTGCATTCTGAGTGTTGCAACAAGCAGGCGCTGCAGAAGGCATAACACACACACTAGAGTGGCTAAAATCTCTTAAAATCACCTTTTCTCAGACTGACCCAGGAGCCCACACACTTTTTGGCCTTTGCCAGACGGCATTGTTGCTGTGACTACTGGGATAATTGCAGAGCCAGTTTATACATTCAGATTTGTGCTCTGTCTATTGTACTCTATACCCCTTGAGTAGTGAGGTTTAAAACTGCCACACTAATGTATGAATGCTTGTTCTGCTTGCAGTGCAATTGCGTAGTTGCATGGGGCAAATTTCTGGCCTCAAAGCTACAGCATGGCTAATAATCCTGATGTTGCGGACACGGTGCTGGAAGCCAGGCCCAGGGGTTGTGGTGAGGCCCTGTAGGGGCCCTGACTCTCTCTAGGGGACAGTGCAGGGCTTTGTTCTCCTCTCATGCCTGGCATTCCCCATGCAGCCCAGCCTCCGTGGAAGGCCGGGTTCACAAGGAAGCACGGCTGCCTTTTCTCCTCAGCCAAATCCAGCCCCTAGGCGAGGCCCATTCAGTGTGCACTCCCTTTAATTAAATACGACCGGACCGAGACAATGGGAGCAGAGTGAGGTGGCTGTAAGGTGCTACCAGCATGGCTTGGAGGAGGAACCCAGTGATATGTGTGACTGGGGGGGGCTACAGGGAGTTTGCAGAGGGCGTAGGGTTCAAGAAGTGTCCCTTAGGTCCATAAATCAGCAGGTTGGGTGGAAAAACAGCTCCCACAGAGAAATGATCTCAGTAATAATAACATTGTGTACTGTAAACATTTACATGGGTGGAAAGCTCAGTCTGAGATAATAGTATCAAACTGCGACAGAAACCAGCGGTAAGCCAATACTATTGCTTTTAGATTATAAAATATTCAGACACAACTGAAAGGATGAGGACATCAACCATGGCTAGATGAACAACATGATCCTCTGTGGGTCTGATGAACCCTTCTGTTGTCTTCTGTTGCTAATACCGACCAATAGCTGCCTCGATGCTTCCCCGCGATTGGCTGCCTCTGTTTGGTTGAGAGGAGAGTGGGGAGTAGCCCCCCCCCAGGCCCCCCTCCGTTACCCCCATCTGAAAAAATTGGAGAAGACATTTCAGGGCTGGATGTGCGCTCCCTGCGGAGGATTTGTTTAATGGAAATTTGGTGTAGGGAACATCCCCCCGAGGGACGCGGAGCTGGAGCAAATCACATGGACGTGTGTAGAAATATGACATTTTACCCGCTGCTGGCACCACTAATCATTCACACCATGATGTAGCAGCGTGCTCACACACACATACTGCGCCTCCACCCAAACTGTTTGTGACACGCACCCCACCCTGCCTCGGCCTCCCCTCTCCCTGTCTGGCATCCATTTTGTGTCCCCTCCACTGGGTTGAAAGAAAGCATTCTTGTATGTTTGGGCTTAAAATCATTGGCCTTTATTTGTCCTTTTATGAGCTTAGCTTCAGGTAAGGCCATACTTAGCAGTGAATTACTCTGACTGCTGACCTCACAGCTAAGATAATCCAGTCCTAAAACATGCTAAAGGAACATCTCATCCCCAAAATGCTAACATGGCTGACAGTGAAAGAAATCAAAGGACTTAATAAGCATGATCTTCTTTATACATAGTGCACATGCTAGCTTTTATTGGGCATGGGCAATGGTAGTTTTTGGGTGAAGGCTTCCTTTCAAGCAGTGGAACAAAGCTTCTCCAGGATGGGAGAGTTAGGAGAGGAGGAGGCAGAGAGGTGGGCGGGCAAATGCGTCCGATGTAGAAGAGAACAAGCTCCGACAGCTCAACTGAGGATGGAGGAAGGAGCTTATTTCATGGCTGATTTGTTTTAATATCTGGAGCAACAGCAGGAGAGCGAGCATGGGGCGGAAAGATGGAGAGCGAGGGTAGGAAGGTGGAGGACCTGTCTGCAAGGGCAAGAGAAGGGGCAAGATGTGGGGGAGAGAGAGGGACAGAGAAAGAAAAATAAGAGAGAGAAATCTCCAGAGGGTATGAACAACTAAAGAGACAAGATATAAGGAGTGGAGAAGAGGGAGAAACAGAGGAAGGAGGCCAGGAGGAGACGAGGAAGAGACTGAGAGGGTCTGAAAAAGGGTGAGAAAAAAAAGAAGGGACAGTGCTACTTTTAGTGTCTCAGCAATGTCATCCTAAAAGAACAAAATACAAAAGCACAAAACATGACAAAACATCTGTCAGGGGCTTCAAAAGCATGTCTCACTTCCCTTGCCTCAAAAGAGAGTGTCGAGGAGGAAATCAGATCTGGCAGTGGCAGGAAATGTTTCTCGAACTCTCTGAGCCCATTTGAAGTGAACGGCCCTCTGAAGGGTAGGAAGGGATCTGAAGGGTACAAAAAAATGATGCAAGAAAGACGTTCAGATGCAAGAGATATCTTTTTTATTTCTCAAAATGTTTTTTTCTGCCACCTTTTGTCTGCTTAAAGTAAACTACAGTATTACCTTGTACAATATGACCATGGTAAGCAAGTGGAAAACATTCTTTACATGCTCCTTTTTGACAGCTAAGATACACACATGCAGGTGCATAAAGATGCGGTCTTTCACTCTGTGGGGTGCATGGTTGTAGATTTGATTTAAATCTGATATAAATCCCCTTCCCCTCCCGTAGTCCCAGGGTTTCAAGGTCTGTTCTCCTTATCTAACCAGTGCAGACTCTTGCATCGGAAAATTCTTTCATGAGAGATTCACGTTCTACCAACCCTAGACTATAATAGAGAATACATAGAAAGCATACATTGTTATTTATAAAATACTTTCCGCTTGACCTCATAGACAGTGCAGAGCATTTTTTTCCAGTACGTTTCTGGTGAAATAAGTCTCCTCCTCCTCCAGACTAGGTAGACTTTGAGCATTGTTTGAGCCACATGAGGTTGGATTTGCTTCCCCTTCACCATTTAGTTTTATGCGTAAGTGAGCTTTTTGAAAGCCATTTGAAAAGCTGTAAGTGCCATCTTTCTTTATGTATAGCGGAGCTGGCTCCGAGCTTGGCATAAAGCATGTAGGGAGGGGAGCAAAAGTGGCATTCTCATTTGAAAAGGAGTCCTTGAATATACTCCAAAAACAAAGAGGTTTTTTTTTTCCAACATAAAGCAAGTCCTTGGCTGTTGATTCCAAACGTTGTCTATGTCATGGGCCTGCACACAAATTGATGGTGCTATTATCCACGCAGAGATGGCACTTATTTCTCTTGTCAGTGTGACAGCTGGTCATCATGGCACCTGCTGCGCCACTCAGTGCCAAGTTATTGTTTGAGCTGATTGGTGACATCACTCTTGCGACTCGGCCTCCGAGAGATACATTCATTTGTGGTACCACACAGCCATATGTCACCACAGCTTTGTGAGGCATTTGGAATGGGCCTTGAAAACTTGTGAATTTCTGAAATGACTATAAAGAAACCTGTACTCAGAGAGTTGACAAAGGCATAAATATATGTGATAGGGGGCTCCCAAGGGGTGCAATTTTGTAAGCATTGGCCCCGTCTTTGGTAGATTGCGAGTTTTGAGCCCCGAAAAAAGGCATTTTCGGTTTTGGCCAATTTTTTTTTTACGCGACCGAAACAGTGATGACATAATGACGACGCAACAGCAGCCTGCATGCGAACTCAGATCAATTAGTCAGCATTTTTGCGTATATGTGAACACGCCAAACATACTCAGACCCCTCTGAAAGGGGGTCTTTGAGTCCGTGGCATGGTTCGGTTAACTCGCGCGTTTTGAACACAAAGCTCTCAGAGTTTTCGCCCTCTGGGCTTACTATAGGTAGATCACGTGGAAAACCATATATGTCTATGTGGGAAACAACAAAGTAAAGAAAAAACTAAAAAATACGAATAAACGAATAAATGATTATAAAAAATTAAAATCCCAATAAATACATAAATAAAGGGACTTAGAGATTCTTGTCAAGATCAAGTTTCTCTACCAAGCTGCTCAGACTCAA
>JBBPCX010000040.1:27652147-27666608 GCA_037974365.1 Hydrocynus forskahlii | reverse complement strand
AGGCACACCTGATTCCACCTCTGTAATCAGTTGGTCTTGGTTTTCAGTTACTTAGGTGTGGCTTCTTTTTGGTTGGAACAAAAACCTGCACCCACAGCGGCCCTTTCTGGACAGGTTTGTGCACCCCTGCTATATACACATACATACATATATTGCATAGCCCATTTTGTATAAATACATATTATGTGTACAGTATGTATACATGTCACTTTTTTTTTTGTATTCACTGTTTTTATTCATAAAGATCAAGATCACATGATGAAAAACAACAACAATATATATATAAATATGTATAGATAGATAGATAGATAGATATCTGTAAACTTCAGCTATAAACAGTCTGTTATGTTCATGTCCGGAAATGCGCTGTCGTGGGACCGATCAGGCAGCAAAATGGCAGCTTTCTAAGTACGCATGCGCACACATGCGCAGAACCGATCGGGCAGCTGGTATGGATCGGGTACTGACACTCCCTTTACCGCTGTCAAGTTGTGCAAATTTCTTTGTTAATATTGCAACAACTCAAGAGGAACACAACAGGAGCTTTTATCCAAAGGTCATGAGGCTCTTTAACCAGAACATGCTTCACATTCACTCAACAGCACTCCACATACCATCACGCCTTCTGCACCTTTTTTTTTTTTTACCATATGACAATGTCAATTTGCACATATTCTATTTATTCTCCACTGTAAGTATTCAGATACTTTTAGTCCATAGTGTGTATATACTATTGTATTGATGATTGTCAAGTTGCTCTGTTTTTCTATTCTTCATTTTCTTGTTATATCAGGAGTTACAATTCATGGCACATTGTTCATGCATATCTGTGAATGTGACAAATAAATGTCCTGAATTCTGAATCTTGAATCTAGGAGCCGTATCATCCCCTATGCTTCCTGTGGCCTAGTGCAATGATTACTTGTGTAAAATATTACATTGTAGTGATCACGCTGCTTCGTTTTTTGGGGTAACTGACATACGCTATAGGTCAAAAGTATTTGGACACCTTACCATTACAACGACATGGACTTTAATGACATTGCATTCAAAAATTTTATGGACCTTGTTTTGTGCACTGGGACACAGTCATGCTGGAAAAGAAAAGGTTCTTCCCCAAACTGTGAACACAAGCTTGGAAGCATGCCATTGTCCAAAATGTCTTGGTACACTGAAGCATTAAGATTACTCTTCATTGGAAGTAAGGGTCCTATCCCAAACCCTGAAAAACAGGTATGTCCCAAAACTTTTGTCCATATTGTGTATCTGCATTTTTTCACAGGCACAATAGTAATCAACTTTGGCAACTAATCATTAACAATTTAACTGAATACCAATGCAAAGTTGGTTGAACTCTTCTTCTGATAGGTTTGGTGGAGAGTCCTTGGGATGGCCCACACTGCCACTAAGCCCCCCCACCACACACACACTGCAGAGTGTTCCATATCACACATGAATTATCCATTACCTCTGCCCTCTTTCTCACTCACTTAATTAACCAGAATCGGTGCTCTCAACCTCATGTCTATATGTGTGTGTGTGCGTATGTGTATCTGGAATGAATTTGACCCTTTCCCTGACATGATTCTCAGGTAGATAGGCATCAGTAATTTTGGAAAACTGCCTCACACAAATGGGCGGCAATATCAGTATGATAGAAGGAGACAATGTAGGAGGGTGACAAATAGGCTACTTACACCAAGGGGACATTCCAATGTCAATATATGGCATTTCCTGCAAGCTTACTCCCGGCCGAGTCAACAGCAGCGCACACAATGGACCTGTGTGTCGTGGTGGGGGTGTGTGTGTTACGGTGTTTGGTCGGCAGAGAAAAATGGCCACCAAACCTTTAATTAGAAAGACTGATGGCTGCTGACACACCTTGGCCAGCTCAAGTTATCCGTCATTAGCGCGAGTGGTCCAGTTTATTTGAGCCTATGCAGCTTTGAACAACTACTCTCTTCTTTCTTATCCTTTACGCTCCTTCTCTTTCTCCATCTAATCATCTCAGTTTTCTGCTGTTACAATCTTAAAGGAGAGTCCAACCAGTGTTCCAAACATTACATCATTTAGTGTGGGCTGAGGCAAAACATAGCAGCTTACAGTAGTGTAGACAGGAACCAGAGGTCATGACATCTACGATGCAAATACAGCCATTTTATATACTATCCAAATCCACCCATGTGTATTTTCTAGTGATTATTTTTCACATTTTGAGCTATAACAAATAGATTTAAAAAATATATCCGTTAGGCCCAAATCTTATCATAAATCTACCACAAAACAATGCCATGGCTTTCTGTGATATCTTTTAAAGGGATTCAGCTCAATGGACATCTCGTTCCTTTTACCGCACCTAAGAACAATTCTGGTAAATGCCGTCACATTACTCTGAATAACATGTGTTTGTTGCGCCTTGGTGATTAAACTGTGCAGAAATGAAGAATTTTGGTGACAAAATTGTATTCTTTAGAGCAAGAAGCACTTTTGGCTACTAAAACGACCATGCTTTGGATGTTTTTTTTAAAAACACTTTTGAATATTGCATTAGGAAGAGTGCCTTTAAAGGTTAAAGAACATCCACTTAATGTAAAAGTTCTATGTTAGTTAAAGATTTTTCCTAGAACCACACTTCTAAGCCAGTTTAGGACCATCAAAATATGACATCTAAGCCCCGAGTGGTTCCTTCATTAGAGGACTATTGTTTGTGTTGTGCATAATAAAAGCCTTATGTAGAAACCATTTACATGAAACAAAGAAGAAAGACTAAGCCATAGCATTCTGGATTGTAACCAAAGTTAATTGTCATATAGGATATCCCCCAATGGTCACCCTGGAATAAAACTGATACCTCAGCCGATCTGGTACAAACCATCTGGTGGCTTCTCTAGCAGACAATGGTCCAAGCCCGATGAGGGGGGGTGATGGAGACCATTTGGCCATGCCTAGGGTATCGGCTTTTAAAGCAGCGGCCCAGAACATAACGTTCAGCGGAGAGGGACAGGGCAGGGAGCTCCTGAGGAGTATGCAAGCTCACACCCATTAGTCGGGGGAGGGAGAATAGCCAATGGAAAAGGTCCAGATGGAGCCTCTTATGAATAGTGTATGATTTATGATCTTTAATTTACTATGCTTTTAGAGAGTCTGAGGCTAGGTGGACCGGAGGGTTACGTGGGTACTGAAAGGAGGGTAAGTTTGGAACGTCCAGCAAGAAAAACCCAGTTTAGAAAAATGTACATGAGCTGCTTGCGCAGGTGCCAGTCATTCAGCATATTCGCATTGTGGGCTGGGACTAAATCTTCAAAGAGCCGGAGACAGCAGGGAAGTAATTAAACGCAATTTCACAGCACTGTCTGATTAAGGACGGTTGTGATTTTGTTTGTGAGGAACTCATTAAGCCCTTCGAGCTCTTGGACAAGTGTGCTTTCACGGAACGAGTGGCTGAACGACTAGATTTTCTCCCCGCATGCCTCCTTGACCGCAATAAGCATGGCGGAGAGGTCTGGAAAACAAGCGCATGATAATTTGGACAAACTCAAACTCCAGCGAATTAAAGACTCTGAGAGGCAGCCATGATCACGCAGAGAAAAGACCATGAAGAAGGACTGGAGGATTTCTGAAGGATTTATCACTCCATGCCATCGGCACTCTTCACAGAGTGTCAAAGTTAGCCAATTACCAGCTACACATAACATTAAAATGCACAATGAATGAACATTGTAACGTGACCCTTAGAACCCCAGAGTCTCCACTGTTTTGCTCTACTATTTAAACAACTAAAACTACTAGGACGTTTGTGACTACTAGGAAGTTCGCATGAACATGAACATAAAAAACACTTCCAGTGAGAGGCTGCATGTTCCGCCCAATGAGTGTTTCTATCACATATACAGTATGGTCAATGGTTCTAACTCCTCTGTGAGTGCAACCTCCCTACAAAAACTAAATGATATTGGGTGTGTTTGTAGCTAGGTCTCTTTGCTTGCAACAGGAAAACCCCCAGGCCTCTGTGCTTTCATGCTCAATGCTTCAGCGGCTACAGCTCAGCTCTGTGCCTCCGGTTTCAGCCGTGCTGGGCTCAACCTTGGCCTGTCAGCAGAGGGAGAAAGAGAGAGGGAGACAGAGAGAAACAGAGAGAGAGGGAGGGAGAGAGAGAGAGAGAGAGAGAGAGAGAGAGAGAGAGAGAGAGAGAGAGAGGGAGACCGAGAGAAACAGAGAGAGGGTGAGAAGGAGACAGAGAAATAGAGACAGAGAGAGAGAGAGAGAGAAGGAGACAGAGAGAAACAGAGAGAGCAGGGAGTGGAGAAGCTAGAGAACGTACAGTCTGGCAGCAAACACATGGCTAGAGGCCTAACACCTATGTCAACACAAGTACACAAAGATGCCAGGCCTAAAAATGTCATGGGCCACAGCTGTGCTTGCAACATGTCTGTCATTCATTCATTCATTCATTCAATCATTCTTTCACTTCTGAGCCACCAGGGCTGCAGGGGGTGTCAAAGCTTGTTCCAGTGGGCATAAAGTGAAAGGTGCGGAAACATCGCAGGGCAGAAACACACAGATAAACACAGTCCCATCTAGTGGCAATTTACACAAGCCCATTATACCTGTACAAATATTTATATCTACTTTTTTTATATGATAATATTCAGCTAAAAGATTAAATCGGAATGTGACAACCAAATTAATAACACATAATAACTCATTTCAGAATCTTTATGTACCAATCCATTCCATATAGTTACTAAGATGGCTTAGTTAGTTAACCTACACTTGAAAGTGCAAAAGTAAAAGCAACATGGCATTAGACCAGCCACAACTGAGAGATTTTTTTTAACCTTCAATTAAAATGTTTAATTAAATAGCTTTATAAACAAATGTAATGTAATGCACATTCACAAAAATGCTAATACAATAATTCCTTCTGAAAACACCATCCATGTACTAGTGGCAGATCACTGCGAACATTCCTAATGTGATGCTAGAAAAGGTGGATAGATTATAGGCTATTTAAGTATCATGATAATGATACTGGGCCAGCATGAACAAACTCTGGTTGCACACTTTGTGCCCTGGTTTGTATTTATTAACATTTATTTCCAGAGATCTAATTAAGTGATCAGTGTGGCATTTGTTGTTTACACCTGCCATTTCCCTGATTCCTAAATGCGCTTCCAGTGACTAGATGTCACGACTGGAGGCACTGTCCTGTGCATGACTCTCACTGTGTATGTTGTAAAATAAAAAATGTGCCACAAGGTGGATAAACATTGGTAGGAATGTCATTATGATGTTTGAATAAGAGCTTATGAAATAATGCAACTATCTTTTAGTCTGTCCTTTGACTTTTGACAGAATTGGAAAAGTCGGGACTGAGCTACATTCAGAAATTTGTCAAATTATCACATTATCACATTTTCAGGAGGTAAAAAAAATTCAAGGTGGGCTGCCCTGTGAGCTTTCTTTTTTTTTTTTTTTTTTAGCTATTTTCTATGTTTTATAATACATGAAGTTATTGTTTGGATCAAACAATACATAAGGTGATTTTGTTTGGATAAAATAAAGTGAATGGGTGAAAACAGGGCTGATCATGAACTCTTTCTCTGCATCTCTTTTTGTGATTGATCACCTTCAGGTCTGATTAGCCATAACATAAAGGTCCTCCTTGTGCGGCCAAAACAGGTCAGACACCTTAAGGAGTACTGTGGTATTCGGCACCCAAGACGTTATCAGTAAATCCCAACGTCTACTGTTTACTATATTTTGCAAAGTGGGGCCTTCATGGCCTGGACTAGTTTGTCAAGCACAGATGCTTAATGAGATTGATCTGGGAAATCTGGACGCCAAGTCAACACCTTGAATTCTTTGGCTTGTTCCTCAAAACATTCCTAAACATTTTTTGTAATGTGGCAGGGCACATTATCCTGCTGACATTCCCCATTAGGAAATTCGCTGCCATGTAAGGGTGTACTTGGTTTGCAACAATGATTAGGTGGTGTGTCAAAGTAACATCCACATTAATGCCAGGACCCAAGATTTCCCAGTAGAGCACTGCCCAGGGCATCACCCTGCCTCCACCAGCTTCCCACAGTACATCCTAGTGCTCTATCCTCCACAAGTAAGCAATGCACACAAGCCCAGCCACCCAAATTATGTAAAAGAAAACCTACAAGGACAAGACCACTTTTTTTTCCACTGTTCCATGGTCCAGTTCTGATGCTCACATGCCCAATGTAGGTGCTAAACTGTTGGTTGTCAAAGTCAGGAGGAGGAGAAGGCTTTACTAACATCTTTAGCATTTGGTGCAATGGAGCAGATGTCAGGGTGTTCAAAAATTGGGAAGCCGTTTCTGCTTGGATTAAGGGCAGAAAACAGAAACCTGGTCAAATAAAGAGTCTGAAATTCTCTTTAGGAGGAAAAGCTATCATAAACCACCAGATCAAACAGAATGCAGATTCCTGTGTCAGTGTGTAATGCTGCTGGTGTCACGAGTTTGCTTTGTGGTTGTTGTTTTTTTAGAGCAGTTTAATAGGATGGTGCTGAAAATGTCATCAAGAGTTTCATTGTCATTCCTCCAAAGCTTTGCCCTTTTGCTGGTATTTAATCTATTGTCATTTCATACTTATTTGAACACGTGAATGAGGTGTGATGATGGAGGTCCCAGCTCAAATCCACACATCATCCCACCCCCACGCGCATTCACCCACAGTGTAAAGTCCCATCAGCCACCGAGCCAGCATGGAGGCAAACGAAACCCAGTGGCCTGCTGTGCGTGAAATCACCCACTAACACCATTAGAGGCATCCAAGCAATCACCTACCAGACCCAAGACGGACAACAGGGTTTTCCACTTTTTTTTTGAAGCCATTCGGACCGTTCTGTAACATAAGGAGCCATACATTATTTCACATGAAGGAAATGTAAACTCCCACTTTACGCCATTTTCCCCCCATTTGAAAATGACAGCTGACCTTTACGTTGTGTGAATTTTTCATAATGAATGGACCAGTAGAAATGGTCCAGCATTTCTTCCAAAGAAATCTCATGTTTTCTTTCTATTATTAAGTTACTGTTCCTGAGATATGAGTTTGTTATGACAGGGGCTACATATTGGGTGGGCTACCAAATGGCTGGATTTCTTCAGCCATTCAGGGCATCTTGCCAGGAGCTTCTTTTAAAAGAAAAGGCTGCTTTCTCAAAAGGCCATGGAGAGAAGGTGAGAGGAAGAAAAGGAGCAATAAAATATTTCATGTGAAAGACGTTCAATTATTTATTGAAACATTAACTTTCCTCACGCCAAATCTAATTCACAGTGTGAGTGTGCATCTATCTCTTGAACAGTCTCCTTTTTCTTCCCTTTTTGTCCCCTTGCAGCTGCATCCCTGGCCCCAAAGGACACTTTGGTGGCTCACCGGTAAATACTGCTCTAACACGGCCAATAAAAGGCATCGTCCTTTGGAAAACACCCATCTGTCAACTGAGATCACTGACTGGTCACTCCTTCTGTTTGTGCTGGACTCTCTTGAGGCCTGCTTCCTGCACCTCTAAATGGAACTGGGCCAGCACAGAGACAGAGAGAGAGAGAGAGAGAGAGAGAGAGAGAGAGAGAGAGAGAGCGAGAGAGAGAGCGAGAGCTAGAGACCAAGAGCTTCTATCACCTCTGGTGTGGACACCACAGTGCTAGCATGTTTTGCTAGGTGAATGAATCGTTGTAATTCCTTTAAACAATATCTCAGTGAAAAGAAAAGAAAAATTGACACTTTTCTCTTTTCTCTGTCAGTCAAAACATATTTGATGTTGAACATTTACTTATTTTTTCCATGGGAGTTACGAAGCTAATGTTGCTAAGTACTGACAGCTCATAGCTATCGGTCAGCACAGGGTAAATCATGGTTGTTAAATAATCTCAAATAGACTTGCTTATGTGGTATATTTCACTGCATGACATATTGTTGTATAAATAATGGATGAGATGAAGCTAAAAATAGTAGTAACAGCCATCTTGTGGCTTTTGTTCATTAGCTACTTTGGTCTGTTTTGCACAAGGCAAGCAGTTTGCACAACGTAAACAGTTCTGTAACCGCTTAATCTTACTAGGGTTTGCAGGTACCTGGAACCAATCCCAAGGCCAACGGACGCGAGGCAGCCCACCACAGAACGCACACACCATTCATGGCAAACATATTTTAAAAATAATAATAAAACTGTTAGTATTCAAATTTGGTGGACAACTGTTTTGCCATCACTTCACATTTCGCTATCACTTCAAGCTCCAGGAGTCAGACCAGGACAGAGGTGTGAGCAGAGGAAGTTAGTAGAAGTGTGATGAACACACTTGTAGGAAGAGCCCTGTGTTGTAAAGTCACACTCTCTAAACACTCTAATAGAACCCCAATACACACACACACACACACACACACACACCTTGTCCACCACAGTGCCACAATAAACATCACTTCAACAACATGGCTGAGACTGGTCCAAGTTTGGCCTATAGCTTAAAATAACATAAAAATTAAAAATAATAGCTTTATTTAAGTGTATATAGCCTGTACACTCATATTCACAGCCTATCAAGAATCTTGAATCTATACACTTTTATTTAAGGGTAGATTTAATTGCATATAATCTATACACGTACAATACAATTAGGAAATACAGCTGAAAATAAGCAATTATATTATAAAAACAAAGTTGCTTACAAAGTCATTGAGAATGGTTTGATGAGAGACGTTTTACTGTTGTGAAACGTCTCTAGAAGTCGGAATTGTTCGCAGTGGTGGTTATTAGGAACCAGACATCCAAAGCATTTAAATGCCTCTTAATTCTTCCTCATTATCTTACTTAAATGCAGGCTGAAGCTGGAAACATTCATTTATTATACTTTTAAAAAACGTTTTGGCCTACAATGCATTTTATTTAATCAATTTGAGACAGAGAGATAAATACAGAGTGTTAGCACCCAAAGGAATAATAGCAAAATAGCACCCAAAGGAAACTTAATTTGTCAATTTTACCTCTACTTTACCACATCAACATTACATAAAAAATCCCAGAAGACTCAGCAATAGGTTTGCTGGTTGGTTTGGGTGTAAATAAGATACATTGTAATGGCTGGTTCTTGTCTGAATGGCTGCAAAGAAATCTGAGTGTGTTCTTCTACAGTACATTGGTTTCACACCAACCCACTCTGAGTAATTTTCTAATTGTATGATAGAATGCTTTGCTAATGATATCAGTTATTAAATTAGGGATGAAATTTTTTAAAAATAGTGGCATTTCGATTCAAGATAAAAGCACATTATAAAGAATAATGACATTTGCCTTTAAATAAGCTTATGATTCTGACTTTCATACAGACTCAAAAATCTTTATGAGCTGCTGCAGTCGCTACAGCTTTGTGCTGTGAACACTCAGTAGATGCAGACTTCAGTGTAGTGTGAAGTGCTTTTCTGAGGAGCGTATATATGCTTTAGACTTTATGTTATGAAAAGCTATCAACCCAAACACATTGTGTTTGTGAGTGTGTGGGAGGGAGAGAGACTTGTCACCACAGGCAACAAAGAGGGTAAGCTGTATAAGTTTTGCATGCCAAACTACATGCTATCTGCCCCCATTGTCTGCAGTGAGAGCTTTGTGGTGAGAGCAACATGCCTGCTAGGCGTTAGCTGGGCCAGGCAACAGGAGACAAAAGGTGGAGGTAATTCCCTTTTTTCGCACATGGGCGAGTTTTTGCTCCTCTCTCCCTCTCTCTCGCTCTTGCTCAACTCTGACTCACTTTAACAAGAGCCAGTGTAAGAGCCCCCAGGCAGGGAAGGTGTGTATATGTGTGTGTGTGTTAGGGGGTGGAGTTTGGGGGGGTAGTGCAGTGGGCCTCCGCATGATAAAATCAAGCTCTACAGGTGTAGCTGGGTCCTCTATCAACACTACCATTGTTCACCTTGCCAACCGCCACTCAGTGAGGCCACAACCTGCCTGAACCATGCTAATGCTAACGTCATTCACACACGCACACACACACACACACACAGAATAGCCACTACATTATAACCACCTGCAAAATATTGTGTAGGTCCCCCTAATATCACTAAAACAGCTGTGACCCATCAAGCAATGGACTCCACAAGACCGCTGAAGATATCCTGTGGTATCTGACACCAATGTGTTAGAAGCAGATCCTTTAAGTCCTGTAAGTTGTGAAGTGAAGTCTCAATAGATTGGACTAGTTTGTTGAGCATATCCCACAGATGCTCAATCAGACTGAGATCTAGGAAATTTGGATGCTGATTTCACACCTTGAACTCTTTGTTATGTGCATCCTGGTGCCATCTTTTCCGCAGGTAAGCAACGCGCATACACCCAACCATCCACATGATATAAAGGGAAGTGTGATTCATCAGACCATCTTCTTCCATTGCTCACATGGCCATTGCATCTGCTTCCAATGGTGGACAGGTGTTCCAATGGTGGCATGGGTACTCTGACCTGTCTGCAGCTACACAGCGCCATATACAGCAAGCTGTAAAGCAGTGTGTGTTCTGACACCATCGTATCATAGCCAACATTACCTTTTTACAATTCAGACCCTGTCAAAGTCACTCAGATCATCATACTTGATGATTTTTCCTGCTTGCAAATACATCAGCTTACAGACTTGCCTTTGTACTTGATGTCTAATCTGTAACACCCCCAGACAGGTACCATTGTAATGAGATAATGTTGTTTACTTCACCGTTCAGTTATTATACTATTACTATTCAGTCAACCAATAAACCACATTTTGTTGATAATAAACACACACAGCCTGATTACTGCTAGCCCTGCTGAATCTGAACATCACTTAAATTTAACTTTTCAGTGATGTGAAGTAAGCTAAAGGGTCTCACCAAGCAGCACACAATGCCACAATCAAAAGATGAGCTCCAAATGGAAACTTAACTCTAAATGAAGAAAACCTGGAACACAGTGGTGATTCTTCCTATAAGTGGCTGGCCTACCAAAATTTCTCCAAGAGCGATTTATCTGGGATGTCACAAAGTATCCAGTCATCTGAGGATTCGTAGGCCTCACTTGCCTCACAAAGGTCAGCTTTCATAATTCCACCATTAGAATGAGGTGCTTAGGAAAACAGGGGTCTCATTGCATTTGATACTAATGCAGAATTCCACAATAAGAACATCATAACAACAGTGAAACATGGTGGTGGTAGTTTAATAGTCTGGGGATGATTTGACAGACCCAGTTCTCCTGTCAGAAAATCCAGCAAGAGAATATCTGGTCAAATTCCCCAATGTGAAGCTCAACTACAATTGAGTTATGCAGCAAGAAAAGGATCTCAAGCACAAGGAGAAAGTCCACCTCTGAATGGCCCAACAAAATTTCGAGTGGCTTAGTCGAAGAGCTCCACTGAGATGCAATTTAGGTTCCAAAGTTATTTAATGTGGCTGAATTGAAGCAAACATTCCCTCACAGTGATGTGACAAACTGATCAGCTCCAGTTATAAGAAGTGTTTGGTTGTATTTGTTACTCCTAAAGGTGGCACAACCACTTATTAAGTTTAGGGGCAAGTTCCTTTTTACTTGGGTGATCTGAGATTTGCAAAACTTTTTTTGTAAAAATGGAAAGATCATTTTAAAACCATGTTGTGTGTTTCCCAATGTTCTTTTTGTTCTACATTTTGCATGAGAAATTACTTATTAAATTAATGTAGATTAAACTGGAGAACCAATTTTTCATCTGGTCTAAAGTTAAAAAGAGTTTTTCGTATGAGAGCAGTAGTTCATTCATTAAAATCAATTCAAATATGTTGTAGTGCATACCGGGGGTATTTGTTCATTAGGGTGGTTGAGCGACTCAGCTCCAAAGGGGCAAAGGGAGAGAATTTTTCTGTCATTTTACAAAAACATGAGGTGACCAGAAAAAAGCTGTTCAATGCAATGTGGCAACGTCTAGTTAGCTAACTGTTAATTTACCCACTGAACTAGCCATCATCACAATAATCCCCCCACCCCATCCTGCCCCCAACACACACACACACACAGCACTCTGAGGGATTTGGCAGAAGATACCATCGGTGCATCCACTCCCACACACACATACAGCGCCTCAGGATGAGCCCTGTAACCCCCACTTTGCTCCCATATAAAATTTCACCATCTTCTCACTGTTCACACGCTCCACCCCAGAAGACTAGTCATGGAGGTGTTTACTTTTCTTCACACTGAATGATCCTCAGCTGTGTAACCCAAGCACTGCATTATTTAACCCTTGCAGATATAAGATCCTGTCAATACAGTCCAAGTTGTCCTCTTTAACTCATGAAATTCTGAGTAGTTATGCCATGTAAATGTCTGCGGTAGTCATAGTAATATGGCTCAGCAGGTGGAACCAAAGTTTTATGTGTGCTACCATGTGATACTGTTTATTAGAAGCTACATGCTGAATATATTATAGAGCAGTGGCTTATTAAGCTACTGGGTAAAAAGCTTTATGTTTTCCTCTTTTTCACAGCAAAACATATATATTAGTTTCAATAGGCTCAATATCTATCTATCCATCTATCTATCTATCTATCTATCTATCTATCTATCTATCTATCTATCTATCTATCTATCTCTCTGTCTATCTATCTGTCTGTCTGTCTATCTATCTATTTATCTGTCTATCTATCTATCTGTCTGTCTGTCTATCTATCTATCTATCTATCTATCTATCTATCTATCTATCTGTCTATCTACCTATCTGTCTATCTATCTATCTATCTGTCTGTCTATTCATCTAATGTGTCAGCGAGGCTGGCGCAGGTTATCTGTGATGTACCTCAGCTCCAAGCCTGAGGGTGACTTTACATTCTTAGACACTGTGTCAGCCAGTATGAGCAGGCCAAGTCCCAACAGAGCCTGCAGGAGGCAAAGGAAGAGGAGCGGCCATCAGTGCGCAGGAGTAAGGATGAGGTAGCAATGGGTTTTGAAACCAGGTTTCACTTAGTGACGTCATTCATGAACAATTTATACTTCTGAATGTTCATGAACAAATAAACTGGAATGATTCACCACCCGTGATTCGTTCTGCTCCACTGTCCTGCTCAGCTCTAGCGGTGACTCAGCTGTAGTTCCTGTTATGGTGGTTAAATAAATATAATTGTTTTGGGGGCTATAGCCCCGAATGCTTTATGACTAGCCCTGGATGTCAAAATCAGAACAGTAACAATGATAATAATTAAAAATAGCCAATAGCTTTGAATCTAATCAGAATCATCTGTTGTCATTCTGAGCTTTCCATGGAGATATTGCGACACACACAGTCAAACACCCCAGTTCAGCTCCTATAGCCCCATGAAGAAACAGCCCCCAAGACAAAACAAAATTATAGCCCTAAAGTTTCAAGACACCTCTGTTTACAACTCATTTTTTACTTGGTCATGAAATGGAATTTGATCCCTCAGATGGACTATACATTGTTTTTCTAAAACATTTAATACAATTCAATAAAATAAATGGAATATACGTGTATGATTTGGAAAAAACAACTCTATCTCTTCAACTCCTCATTGTTCACAAGCTGCTCAACATAGTCAAGTTTTACACAAAGAGAGATTCTATTAATTAAAATACATGAAAATATATTTGTACACGGTGTGAATTTACCCAATTCACCCAGTTGTAGCTATCAAGATGTTACTTATATGTTATCCTAGACATCTTTTTCCACCAAACTGGTCCAAAAGATCTTAAGGTTCTTAAAGAATTAGTTGTGCTTTTGGACTTATTTGTTGATATGAAGCCCAATCCACCAAATTATTGAGTAAAAACTTCAGGTGGAATGGCTCACTTCAGTGGATGATTAATTTTTACCCGAATCCTTGAAAAGGACAGTAGTTTCAACGTGACACAAACGGCACAGACACATCATTGCAGATCTTTTCTTTCCCTTTTCTGTAGAGGGCCGGCAGAGGTGTCGGACGTGTCAAAGCCCGCGGATTGTGCCTTTATCTGAAATAGATGGACAGAGGAATCGTGACAGTTGAAAGAATGCAGGCTCCAATCGTTATGTTATAGTTATTCCCAAAGAGACTTCCTTTGATGGGATTTTTTTTCTCAACACTCTCTTGTCCCCCTATCAATCTTTTTCCAATTACCTGTCTTGTCTTCCCCCAAATCTATCATAATCGTTGCCTTGGAAACTGGTAGCATCCTACATTAGGTTTTAGCCCATTGTTAGATTTGTGTGGACGCAGCAACGTGGGGTGGACACAAGATTCCCCCAAAAATGATTTTGCATGCAAGAGACACCTCATTCATTTTTTTAAATGAGATAAGATATGGTAAGATAACTTTATTGATTGTAAGGGAATTAATAGTTCTAGACTGGCCATGTGTGCAGTACAGCAGAAGATAAAGAATTATACGGTATATATGAGGATCTAACATTTATTACATCTACTAATGTGTGTGTATTATA
>JBBPCX010000040.1:27631571-27645877 GCA_037974365.1 Hydrocynus forskahlii | reverse complement strand
TGAGAAGAGAGTTGACTTGTCCACTCGCTTGCACGCGCACGCGTCACCTCGGGGATTGGCTCACGAGCGTTTGTTATTGGCGGTGACGTCACAGTCCTGATGGAAACTTCTGTTCTGTTCACTGAACCGATTCATTTTTAACAATCCGTTGTAATGAATCGAACGCCAAACTAATTGATTCAAGCACGGTCAACTCATGCGGACCTTACACACACTACGTGGACAAAAGTATTGGGACGCCTGACCCTTACACCAGCAGGGACTTTAATGACATTGCATTCAAATACATAGACTTTAACATGGAGTCGGTCCCCTTGCAAATTTACTAAAGGTTTATCTTATCTTATACCGCTATAACAGATTCCTCTTTTCTTTGAAGGCTTTCCACAAGATTTTGAAGTGTTTCTGTGGGAATTCGTGCCCATTCGTGCCCATTCGTGCCCATTGACAACAAGGCCTGGCTCGTAATCTCCGTTCCAGTTCATCCCATAGGTGTAGGATGGGGTCCAGGTCAGGGCTCTGTGTGGGACAGTCAAATTCTTCCACACTGAACTCACCCAACCATGTCTTTATGGACCTTGTTTTGTGCACTGGGACAGTCATACTGGAATAGAAAAGGGCCTTCCCCAAACTGTCCAAAAAGTTGGTGTGTCCCAGTACTTTTGACCATATAGTGTATTTCCTCCATGCGCAGTGACATTCATTGAAAAACACAACAGAAAGAGGAAGTCGCATTATAGTGAGAGAAAACGTTATATAACTCAAAAAGGCTGCTCTAATGTGGTATTCAAAGTTGGGAATTTATGTAAACATTGTAAAAGAATATTATTAAGGTTTCATTACGAACCATCAACATACCAAACAGGAGTAAACATCTTGTAGATGCTCATGCGATAAAGCCAGACACATTATTACTCAGAAAAAACATCTTCGAACTCAAATAGGCTGCTAATGGGGTCCTGTAAACATTGTAAAGGTCTAATGTGGTGTTCAAACTTGTGATTTTATGTAGACATTACACATGGGCGCAGATGGGGGGGCGGAGGGATGTGTCCCCCTCAGTACTCTATCCGACCCCCCCTGAAGCACAGATGATGTAGTGATGTATAACTCATACTCCAGTTTTAGAGTCTAAAACGTTTTATTTTGCACATCTTAAATCGAAAACCTGAACATGCCACTCCATTTACTGTTCTCTTCAAGCACATAGTTCCTAGCAGCACGTCTTGTATTATTGTTCTGGGGTCCTGAGACCTAGGAGCTGCCTAATTGGTGCCCGCTCAAAGCCCTACCCCCCGAAAGTCCCGCCCAAAAGCCCCGCTCCCCGCCACCGCTATCTGCGCCCCTGACATTACAATTAAAAACATTAGGGTTTCGTTACCAACCTCAACCTACTAAACAGGAGTAAACAACAGAAAGAGGAAGCCACATTACATTGAGAATAAATGTCTTTGAACTCAAATAGGCAGCTCTAATGTGGCTGTGAATTTATATAATAGAATTTTGGTAAAAGAATATTATTAAGGTTTCATTATACATCAACATACCAAACAAGAGTAAACATCTTGTAGATGCTCATGTGATAAAGTCAGACACACTTTTACATTATTTGAACTCAGTAAGGCCCTTCTAATTTGGTGTTCAAGGCTGTGATTTTATAAACGTTAATAAAATTATGCCTTCTTTACAAACCTTCAACCTACCAACATCGATGAAGCCAGAAACATTATTACTGATGGAAACTCAGGTAGACTGTTCTTATGTGTTGTTCAAACTTGTGACTTTATGTAAACACTGTAAAGGTTTAATGTTGTGTTCAAAGTTGTGACTGTGTGTAAACATTGCAAAATATTACTATTATGATTTTGTACAAACCCACCAAATGGGAGCGAACAACACAAAGAGGAAGCCACGTTATACTGCTGTTCTAATGTGGTATTCAAAGTTGTTACTTTGCAAAACATTGTAAAAAAATATATCCTGCTTTCATTACCGTCAATCTACTAACATCTTGTAGACAGACGCTCGTGCGATTCAATTGAGCTTGTGAATCGGTTCGACAGGTTGATTGAAAGGAATCGGTTCAGAAGCGTGATTGAGTCCTCCTCCGGAGATTCTCTCCTCCGGTTCTGTGCTCTCCGATCCTCCGCCTCAGTGTGTATTCGGGTTGTCATGGCGGAGGGTCGCGGAGAACTGCCGCCGCCGCCGCTCCAGCTTCTATCCTCGCCGCCGGCCAGCAAACGGCCGTGCCTGCGGCCGGCCCCGCGGGGCCCCGGGCCAGGGCCCGGTCCAGGCTTCCCCAGCGCGCGGAGCCGCTGCCCGGAGTCCCTGCTGGACTGCGCCGCCAAGGCCGTGGCGGAGAAGTGGGCCTTCGAGCGTGTGGAGGAGCGCTTCGAGCGGATCCCCGAACCCGTGCAGCGCCGCATCGTCTACTGGTCCTTCCCGCGGAACGAGAGGGAGATATGCATGTACTCGTCGTTCCAGTGTCGGGCGGCCGGAGAGGACCCCCCTGCCGCGGGATCCGGAGCCTCTTCCGCGGGCCCGGCTGCCGCTCCCGGGGCAGGGGGGCCGGGCTCGGCTGGGGGCTCCGGGACCGGGGCCACCGGAGACGGGCTCCCGTTCAGGCGGGGGATCCGACTTTTAGAAACGGGTTGTGTGGATAATGTACTGCAAGTCGGTGAGTTGGAAACTTGTCTAACCCTTTTATGTTTTCATGTAGAGCACACAAACAAACAAACAAACAAACGAACGGACGTCCCTTGTAACGGTTAAAGTTTCTGCCTCATATGGAAACACTTGAACTTTCCTCTCAAGTCCACAACACACAAAAATACAGAGATAAACAAGGAATTCGGTGTTATCTCTCTCTTTTTTGATTTAAGAGACTTTTATCCGTTCTTCGTTTCATGTTGGCATTTTTAGCTCGAGTGCTAGCGCAGTTAGGGGGTTTTAAAGATTAAAAGGGGGGCTGGCGTTAGCTCGTCTGTGTAGAGGTAGTTTTTCCATATTTACTTGGCGTAAAAGGATTACGAAATGTTTTTAAAATGATTTTAAAAGCACAAAGGTCAATTTAGTCTTGTTCGAACGGCTCACAATGGAGGAGCTGCGTCGAGGTATGAAAGGGAGGAAGAAAAAACAACAGCCGTGATGGTCAAAAAGCTGGAATTGTAGAATTTGTACTGCACCGATCGAAGTTGGATTTTATTTTCTGTTTAAGAGTGCTGTAAGTTGCAGGACGTGTGTGTGTGTTGGGTTTCGACCGTTATTTATTTGATCTCAGCGAAAATGAATTGCAGGCTAATCCGCTTGGGTCCAAATCTCATGGCTTTTGTTTATTTGGTGGCTTTGCTCGGGACAAAGGACGTCTGTCTCTCTCAACTAGGACAGAGAAAACACGCGTAGTTACCCGTATTCCTCTCTGGAATCGTTCTGAAATCGAAAATCGACAGTATAAGCAAGAAGAAAACAGTTTGGTTTGGTTAAAATTGCCCTTGTGTCTGTGTGTGTGTGGTTCTCTTGTAATACACAATAGCTCTCTCTCCCTCCCCCTCTCTTCAGAGTGATCAATCAGAGCAGGAGGGGAGGAAAAACCCCTCTCTTATAGATTAAAATCCACATTTAGACAAAGGAATAGTACAAAAAGTCCATCTCAACGCCTCTGGATTAAAAAACAGGGCACGTAGGTTCAAGAAGTGAATCTGTGGATGTGGTTTGGAGCTCTTTTTCCTTTTTTGTCTTCATTTGGAACACAAGGCTGCCTCCACAAGCAGGTCCTCACACTTACTCCTGCAGTTGGGAGGTGTACTGATTTAAAAAAAAAATGGACAGGTGGAAGAGGGATATTTTCAGATCTGATGGTCTGTGTGTACTGAGACCTGCTGGACACCCTGAAAAACGAGGCAGACTCTGCTGCCCAGTGGAAGTCATGCATGGACTGATTGTGAGAAGGCCCTCACATTCACAGTGCCTGGCAAAGTTGGAAGCCTTTACACCAGCAGACACAGCGCGTTATCTGCTGAGCGTCCAGGAAACAAAAAGCACCTTTGTGACGAGTTGGGCTTTAGTATATATTTTCGTTTCTTGAAATAGTAGTTATGAGAGCACATCTACCCCCACACACAGACACACGCGCGCACACACAAATCCCTATTAAACTTAAGTGCCAGAAGGCCTGCGCAAGCGTGCACAAACCTAATTCAATAAAGAAGCCAACCAATGGTTTATTCTTACAAAGATGTACTGTGTCCTTTTAAAAGGCCTGTGTGCGTGGAAATGTGATAACTTTGGCCGTAATGAAATAACACGGGCACTTATTTAGCAACCTTGAAAGGTTCCCTTTCACGAGGGAGGAATCGGCTTTTTGATGAAAACTTTACATTCAGTTTTCCACGACTGGACTCACTTTGCAAGTGGCTATCCATTTACAAATACGGACGGGCTGCGTTTTTGGAAGGGCCGAGGCATATTTTCCGATTACAGTGGAGCCCTCAGTTCCTTAGTTAAGATCAGCACAGTCTGAGACATGTTGTTTGTCTCAACCACCTATTAGTTGTCCATAATGCATAATTTTAATTTCAAAACTTTTATTTGCCTCTAGGCACAGTGCTGTGGTGGCCATATATTTAAATAAGAAATTATTATATTACATTTTTTCCATATTATTTTTTTTCCCAATATTGTCAAATTAAATGATTATTGGCTTGAGCTGTTTACACAGACAGGATTATTATGCTGGACAAATGTGGCAGTTCAGTGTAGCATAAGTAATGCAGGAGTCATTTGGTTTTGTCTGGTTGTGTGTGTCCAGTTTTGTTGCAAATTTAAATAGAACAGTATGGCAGAATGCATCCTGAATTATCTCAGCCTTTCTACTGATTTCTGTCTTGAGTAGTTTTGATGTGTGCGTGTGTGAATGTGGGGGAATATATTAGATATTTTTCCCCTGCCATAAACAAACCTGTGTGGAAAAAGCAGCTTTAAGAGAGATGAAAATGGTGACGTACTTTAAAGGTGCTATATTAAATGCTAATCAGTCTTAATCAGTTCCATTGGTCCATTTTCACACAATAGAAAGAACAAGGGGCATGTTCAAATGTGAGGAAATGAAGAAAATTGTCTATTTTAGTGGTTTGTCTTTTTCCCCTATTCTGTTAGCATTAGCTGAACCAACCCTCAGTACCAGACCAGTGTTGGTGCTTGTTTTTATCGTTCTCTCGCTGCTTCTTGTTTGGACTTCCTCTCTTTTGAACCTCATAGTCACAAAGAAACTGCAAATGAGGTGCAGAAAGTCCTCACTCTGATCTTTAACGCCTTCACAGCGATGCAATTGCAGGCTTTCACACCCCCCCCTCAGTTAAAGGAAGCCAGCTTCATCTCATCTCAATGCATGGAGCTTCTCAGTGGGCAAGCAGTCTGAGCAACCTAGTCCATGTTGATACAAGTCAGTATTGGGAAATTTTCCAATATATATCATGGTTTTGATATTTATGGTAGCATTAAAAAAGTTGATGACCTCACGTTTCCTGAGAGCTGCTGCTGTATGCTGAAAGAGCAACCCCTTGAACCGACACAGCTCCTAAAATTAGAGCATTGTAAGATTCCCTTTGATAGCATGTTATGAAGTGATGGAAATTGGACAAATCCCTTATTTACACAGGCATTTTAAACTGCAATAAGCTGAATCATTCAGCAAACGGTACACACTGCAGTTCACTAAGGTTAAAATGAATACCACTAGTTAAAAGGAATGCTGTACAACACCAGTGTGTTTGCATATAGACCAGATATCGTCCAGCACTATGTGATCGTACAGCTGACGGCTTTCCATCGTCCATTGTCAGGGGTTAGTGTCTTAATTAGAATAATTAATTCTAGTGTGTGTTTGTGTCTCTCCCCTCCCCCATGCTCGAGTCTTAAGTCCTTGGAGAGGAGGTTCCAGCTTTGAGTTAGGCCTGAGGATTATTGGGTCATGCTTTGTTACCCAGCTGTAGAAACCCCCTCTTGTTCTCAAAGAGGGGAGGTGCATGTGTGGGTGTGTGTGTGTGTGTGTTGGGCGGGGGTTGTTAAAAAGCACAAAGCTGTATTGGGGTGTCTTTATGGAGCCTCCAGTGGTGGCCAAGAGGCCAAAGTTCCACCAGGATTCTATGGCCACTGTTTTTCTTTTCTTCACCCCATTTATCTTACATTCATTAAAAAGGTTCCCAAATTGTCCTTCAGTTGGGCACACAGGTCTGGGTGACCCCTGTATGGAGAACCTGTACATTGCGTAAACCCAGTTACAGAATTAGTTTTTGAAGAACTGTCCACTAAAAGGTTCTCTTTAAATAGCCCAAAAGGTTTTCCAATGGCACCAGCCCAGAGGACCTTTATTGGAACCTTTATTTAAGAGTGTAGTGGAGGTACATATATAGAAGGTTGCTCTCAACTGCACTTTGGGTACATGTTTTGGAATTTTAATGCAACGTGCTTAAGTACACTCCTTGGCTTACGTGAATTCATCCTAAGTCTTTAAGATAAACACTATTTGTTTTGCTTAAAGTGGTAGCCAACGCTGCCTGTTTTAGAGTTTTGTTTTGTGTGCTGTTTGCATGGGACCTCTTCACCATGACTCAAATCTTCTCAGACTGCGAAGACCTCGCTCTTCAGCCTCTCGCCCTCATAAATATCTCTTTCTCAATCTTCGGATTCTGACAGGCGCTTTTGGTGTTAGTGGTTTCTTTAGGAATGACTCGAGCAGTATTTCATGTGCAGTGGTTGCCACGTTCTGGGCGGGGGTGTGGTTGAGAGCAGTCAGTTTTCAGTCAGTGCCGCCTTCTTTTTGCCCTTATTTATTAGTTTTAATTTCAAAGGCATTCATTTGCCAGCTAAACATCTAAAAGCCTTCTCTTTAAATGTGTCAGCAAAAATCCAACTCAGTTGGTTAGAGAGCGAAATAACCATGGATTTGGACGGGTCGGGCAGAACAATTTAACCAAAAACAATTTAACGATAGTTCGATCATATGTACCCCAGCACATTCTTTTTTCTTTGCTTCTAGACAAACCACAGCTATTTCAGTACTTTTTGGGGACAGTTTTGAACAGTAAGTCCTCTGTGAGAGTCATTGGGACTAAACATGACTGGATCATGTTTGCACCCTACATCATACAGTCTTATTATAGAAAAATTGTAAACAATTTGTATAACATTTTTAATAGCATAAAGAACTGTATTCAGTTCACAACATGAAATATATCAGACCTAGTCCATGGCTTGCACCGTTTATGTCACCGGTCCTTTTTTTTAGCACTGGTTCCACTCCTCCAAGCAGCATTTTTGGTCTTTGTAATCGGGAGACATCTCATCCAGCCCCATACAAGTTCAACAAGGGACTGCTAATTCCACTGCCGTCTTTCAGCACCCATGCTGACAATGTTTAATCAAGGTAATTAATTCCTCGCCTTCAAGTCTCAAAGAAAATCAGTTTAACAAATCTTCTTTTTTTGCACTTATTAGTAGTCCGTTTTTGAAGGACACGGTCATTAAACACTTTGTCTTCCTCTAAGTCTTTTATCAAAGGAAGGAAATTAATTTGGAAGTGGGGGGAGGGGGAGAGGGGCCAGTCAGGTACCTCATCAGCACAACATCAGTGGAGAAAAGTGGGAAAAGTGCCTGAAAGGAGGAAGTGCCGGAGACTTCAGAAGTTCTGTAACGAAACAGAACAGAAAATGGAGACGTGTCCCTGTAGAAAATGTCATTGGACTATACATGCTTAAACAATGACGTTTCTGTGTGGCCCAACAATATGACCATTTTTATTTATAGTTTATTAAAACTTTAATGTAAAATTATTGTTGGTAAAGTGATTGTTTTTCCTCATAGAAAATTTGTCCAGTAAATCATGAGTATCAAATCATGGACCCTCTGAATGGGCTCGTTGTATCATTGTGCTCCTAATACCACAGTATAAAATGCAATGATTACAGTACTGTGAACCATGCGGTAAATTATGGAAATAAACAGTCCTCTGACTGCTATAGTGGCGGGGTAACAAGTATATTTGTTACTACATATATATACATACATACACACACATTGTAAAACAGTATGCTGTTAATATAATTTAAATTGAAATCGGAGTCGGTTGTTTGATGTTACAGAGCATATCAGTATATACCATTGGTGAAATCCTTTACTTTTTAACCAGTTTTAATACATTTGCAGTGGGAGTTAGTCTCATTTAATTCAGTATATTTTTGTTTGCTGATTGCTAGAACTTTAGCTCCACAAGTGCTATTTCTTGTCTAGGTTTGTGTGTGTGTGTGTGTGTGTGTGTGTGTGTGGGTGTTTTAGTCCTTCACATGTTCTTGGTCGAATGTCTTACCTGTTAAACCATAGAAGCCCTTTTGCTTTTGATCCCTGGCCAGTTGATGATTACATCGCTATCTCCCCGTGACCGAGCTTTAATGGAACTTTGTTTTTAATGTGTGAGAAACAGGGCTTGTGAAACACACAAGACTTTCTGCGTCATTCAGGTTTCAAAGGGCCTAGAAGTGTTGCTGAACTGTTCCAAAGTAATTACATAATTACGTGTGTAGTTAGATATGTAATTAATTACACTATTTGTATGTGTGTTACTACACAGTTTATGTATCATGCCTGTGTTCAGTGTACATTCTGCTTCGACAGGTTCGAGTCCACCATTCAGACTTACCTGTTTGCTCTAATGACCCATAAATGAGAAATAATTCATATGGAAATGCACCATTTTTACCACCCATGATTATTTACTGAGGATTAGCAGTACAGTATGTGTTGCTCTCTCTGTCTCTCCCCCTCTCTCCCTCTCTCTCTCCACTCCATAGTTCCTGCTCTGTCTGTTTTGGGGTCATTGTCAGGACTTGCGGTTACTCTGAGGCCTTTCCTGAACAAGGGGGCCTCCGGGCGAGCCTAATAGGAGCACATTTGTCTGTAATTGCCTAACAAATGCAGAATTCCAGGGGAAACAAAAAAGGGAGAAAATGAGAAGGCAAATCAGTCGAACCAGAGCGAGTGAGTGAGGGAGGGGCAAATGAGAAGCAGTCATATGAAGAAGTGTAGTGCTGGGCATTATTGATAAAATGAACTATTGTACATGTTCCCATTGCATTAGTAAAGCCAAGGAGCCCATGCTTTTGGAGTACTGATGTTTTACAGACCTGGACTGGACAGCCTGGACTGTTTTATGCTCTCTTTGGAATTGACACTAAACATAAGCAAGACAGAACCCACTTTTCCTTAAAGGAAACACAATCTTTTGTTTTCATGCATCCCTAGACCTACTGAAGCCATCAGGAACTGGTGTACAATTCTGTTAATGTAAGTTTATCTGTAACACTGTAGTTTTGTTGTGTGATTTCAATATGGGTATCGATAAGAGTGAAAAAGGGATGGTGTGAATAGATCAGCTGGAGGTGGATTCAGGTGGTTGGAGAACAGAGGCTGGCTGAAGTTCCTTCTTGGCCCAAGTGTGCCGAGGAAGAGAAAAGGCCCTCCATCTGTGGCTGTAACACTAAACTGCGGAGCGCAAGAAACTCAAGCAGCTCCAAAGCGCCGCCCTCCCCCACAGCAGCCCCTTTCATCCAGCTAAGATTTTGTGTGTAAGGGTTTTTTTTTTGTTGTTTTTTTTTTTCTGTGGCCAGTTCACATGGAAACTTAATTTTCTCAGTCTGGACTGAGAGAGGAAGGATAATGCTAGCTGGAGATGGGGTCAAATATCCTGCCAGAAGGCAAAAAGAGGGGGAAAAGGGCCCCAGTTAATGGCAGTTAGCGACGTTCTAGCCTCTAAGCAAATGGCACACAGTCGCTGTAGACTTTTAGCGCAGCTGCATTTTGCGTACTTATTTTGACCGTGCGTAAGTAGCCTGAGCAACAGGCAGGGTGTATTTATTGCATCTGCATTGAGTTGATTACAAAGGATTTGCTTCTTTTGGAAAAAGAACAGAAAACTTGTGTTCTCAAAACACGCTCACATTGGAAGTCAGTGGGAAGAAAGAGGGAAGACAGAGTAGACGGAGTATTTTTTTTTTTCACTTTTATATCCTTGGTTGACAAGTAGCGGGCTGTGTAGCTCTGCAGCCGCGTTTACACACAGATGGTGAAGGGCTTCCCTTTCATGAATATTTAAAAAGCTGAGAACAGGGTCCAGTTGGCTTGCTAACTGACGTGTAAAGGCAACTGGTTAGGTGTTAAGGCCTCATGTGGTTTAATTAAGAGACTCCATTAATTGTGATTAGCCCTTACTTCCCCACACGGAGAAAGACTGAGACATTATGAATATGGAGCACACACATATGAAATTTTTTTTTTGTAACTTGACCACTCTTTCACAAGCCCTCTAAGTTTGATTCTGCAATGAATTATTTGTTTCAAGTGGGCTTTAGAATGTCTGGCACTTGAGTGTTTGGCATTGCTTCCTGCGATTTCCCTCCTACAGATGCCTTCACAGCGCTAATGGAGGTACGGTTTGTCCCATCCCCCCCTTTTCATAAAGAGAATGAACCCTTTGCCACTCGTTTCTCAGTGAAGCTACTGTCTCATGTTAACGTGCGACAGCCAGTCTGGGCTTTGCTGAACGTAAACAGACATCTCCGCTCAGAAGTAAATGCATATTAGCGGTGCTGCCTCAGAGGGCCCCTCTTAGAAGAGGCCCTGGAACAGTGGTGGAAAGATCGATTCACTTTCCTGAGCTGATTCTTTTGAATCAGTGTGAGTCACTGAATTCTGCACTGGTCAAAGTCTTCTCCGTTTCTACTTAAACAATAAACAAGTCTGATTTATGCTGTGTCTACCTACAAATGGAGTCGGCACCAAACACAAACACACCAGAAAGAGGAGGCATTCTAGATTATACAAACATCAAAGTATATTAAGGTAAAGTGGCCTCTTATAGCCATGAATGAACACACCTCAGCACAGTACACAGTAACAGTGTGAAATTCTTTCTCCGTGTTTAACCCATTCACTAAGCCACCGACGTAGCACCCCTAGGAGTAGTGTGTGGGCATGGTACCTTGCTAAAGGTACAGTGGTGCCACTATTGGTCCTTGGATTCGAACCCAGTGAATTCAAATGATCTCATTTTTTTATTTATGCACTATAATTATATATGGTTTTATTTTGGATTGATTATAGCAAGCTTGTCTTGTTAAGTTACATTTCAACCTTTTTCCTCAAAAGAACCGATTTGTTCAGGAGCCAGGCATAGCTGCTGTTGTTGGATGTTATGGAGCCACAGGGAGTTCAATGATGCACTTTATCATGCTTGTCTTTAGCTGCCCATCATGATAACTAGCCAAGGACAGACTGTATCGTGGACTTGGGCAAAAAGCTTTTTGTTGGTACGGAGGTAATGAACTGTTCAGATAGTGTCAATAATTTTCTGGGTTCTCAGAAGCACAGACCAAACTCTAGTGCCAGCCTTTATTCTCTGACCTTGGAGTCTAAGTCAGGTGAGAGTCATGGCATTGCTGTTATCGCTGTTGATTTCAGTTGGTGACTCACTCACAATCAAGCTGAAACCCTCCTGTGAGAGAATTTT
This sequence comes from Hydrocynus forskahlii, assembly GCA_037974365.1. Lineage (NCBI taxonomy): Eukaryota > Metazoa > Chordata > Actinopteri > Characiformes > Alestidae > Hydrocynus > Hydrocynus forskahlii. The sequence goes on along the minus strand of JBBPCX010000040.1, from coordinate 27,634,320 downwards.
GAAGAACCGCCCCTTCAAAAATCAACACAAAACGACAGCTTTCCTGCTGCATCACCTCTGCAAACGGTCACACTATGTACACTTCATACATTCTGCACTGTCTCTACCAAATTTGGTCCATAAAGAATTTTTCATCTCCATCTGCAGCAACTGAATCGTACAGTTGATGACCATGGACAGTATTTTCAGTATGATTTCCTTTATTTATAAAAGAAAAGAAACCCTAATAATTCAAAATGTAGTTATAATAGGAGCTTAAGTGTTTCTAATATATATAATTGTCAATTGTTTTTAGTTTATTCTTTGATTCTTTATTGAACATCTTGTATTAATTTCCAACAATGAAAAACGTAAATGTGAATAAGGGTCTTTCTTACGGTTTTCAAAGACTAGCAAGTTACTAAACACACAATTAACATGCATTGCACCTGCTACTTTGCACAGCGATTGTTACTTTTTATTTACTCCCACTAGTGGCCTTGAGGGTAAAACACTTGCCTGTGAACCCGATGACCACAACGTCGCAGGTTCGAACCCCACTTCCTTCCATTGTGTCCTTGAGCATGACACTTAACCCTCAGTTGCTTCAGGGGGACTGTTCATGTAACTACTGATTGCAAGTCATTCTGGATAAGAGCATCGGCCAAATGTCCCCTTTACCCTTTACTTTGACCCTTTATTACCATTTAGCTCAAGCAGTGTGCTTCGCTTATGCTGCAGTGCTAGTCAAGCCAAATACTATAGATTCTAATGAAAGATAAGGCAGTGTCAGTGAGGGCTAAAGCAAATAGGAATGAAAACTAAGCCGAAGTGTGTTTGTACATGTGCGTGCAGATGGCTCAGGCCCCCTATTACGCTAGATTACTTTTCATAGCCGCTCCCTACGTCCATCATTGCTTGCATAGATATGGAAGAAGTAAAAACATAGCTCCTGAATAATGAAAAGCCTAATCGTGAGGCGGCCTTACATTTGTACCCCATTCCTACACGGAGAGGTCAGAAGCCCCCCTTCCCCCACATTAAAAGAGATTTTGTATGAAATATTGATAGAGCTGGGGTCAGGACTGGCCCAGTTAACACTGTGACCTGCTTTTTCTTTTTTGTTTCTCTCCCCTCATGCTGTATATCAGTAGGTGCACACAAACTATTTTAGGAAAAATCAAATGATTTGGAAAAAATATATTAGTAAATGGCTTATTGTTACTAAACTGTGAATGTTGTTTACAGTATCTCCAGAATCACTTTGTAGTAATACTGACGATACACAGCACAGTGTGATGTAATTGAGCACGATAACGTATCGACGTATTGTCTATCCTTGTACACAATATAAATATCAGAGGTCCTTTGTCTGTGTGTCTGTGTCCCTCTCTGTGCCTAGCGTCTCCTTTCCTCTTTCAGTGTGGCCTAATGATGGGCCTATGCTGATACGGCCCATTAGACACTTGCTTCTCTCCAGCAAACCCGGGAACAGATGACTGCAGGGGAGAGAGAGAGAGAGAGAGAGGGAGAAAGAGAGAGAGATGAAATATGAACATAGAGCTGAAATATGGAGGGTGGAGTAAATAACCAACCAGAGGACAAGAGAGAAGAGTGTGTGTGTGAGCATGAGGAGAGAGAGAAAGAGATATAGAGTGAGTGAGTGAGAAAGAGAGACAGTGTGAGACATCTCATTAGTCCTCTGTGCCTGCGACTGTGGGGCTGACAATCAACACGTAAGTGCTGCAGCAGACATACAAACATGCAAAGAGGGGGCTACCCGTTTCCAATTTTCTCTCTCTCACATACACACACACACGCGTTCCACCCCCTGCTCTCCAGTTCGATGTATGTGGGCAAGAGCTATAAAGAGCTATAAATGTCTGGTTTCTCCGCTCCTTTCCTCTTTGCTCTTGCCCTGCATTCAGACACAGTCTGAAACTGTAATCCACCATGTCCTGCATAAGGAGTCAAAGACTGTGGTCTTTGACTCCTTCTGGGTAAAAAAAAAAAAAAAAGATAATAGCTTTAGCTGCCTTTAACCCCCAGCTGTATTGCATGAAAACCACAATGCGCCTGCATTAATCAATTGATTCGCTTGGAGCATTGTGTCTTCATATGGTACCTATTATAATATATATTACACTATTTTTTCATGATTTCTGTGTCGTTCCCTGATATGCATGAAGTTTTTTGCTTCCAGGTCATCTTCCCCAGCCTGACTTTTCTAAGACGTAGCACAGAAGTCACGTGTAGGGCTGAAAACAAAGCGATGAATGCGCTGTGCTCTTGTATAGGCATTGAGCAGAGAAATGTGTGCTCTCAAATGGGGAGGGGGGGATTGTGCTCCTGGTCATGGTGTAACAGGATCAGTGTGGAAAAAAGCACTGGGGGCAGCCATTGTGGGCCTGAGGTGCTTCTGTGGTGGAGGGGAGGGGAATTTACACAATTTCCCCCCACAGCCCTTACATAGTCAAGCGGCCAAGATGTGTTTTGTGTTCCGAAATGTGCATCTCTTCTCTTTTGCAGTAGAGCTACAAGGCTGATGTAGCTAAGTAATTGAAGCTCCCCCCCTCACTTAGCATTTCAGAAACTGCTGGCCTAAATCATCCTTGTGTTATTTATTTATTTATATATATATATGTTTTGTGTGTGTGTGTGTATGTGTATAGATCTATGTATCTATCTATCTATCTATATATATATATATATATATATATATATGTATGTGTGTGTGTGTTTGTATATATATATATATATATATGTGTGT
>JBBPCX010000040.1:27586251-27601251 GCA_037974365.1 Hydrocynus forskahlii | reverse complement strand
CACTGAGAATTGATAACATTGAGAATATTGGTGATGCCAGCTGCAGTCGCTTTGGTTCCATGCAGTGTTCTTTATAGTCCTGGTCATGGACAGACATTTTATGTGTTGTGAATTTCTGACCCTGTGTGTTTTTATAATTTCAAGGAGAATTACAGGCTCTGTTACTGAGTAACAGTGGGGTGGGATGTATGAGCGAGTGTGTAACCTAACTCCTGTCCTGTTTGTGGTTGTTTGCAGGTGCGTGAGATGTTGCGCATGCGAGACTCGAACGGAGCGCGAATGCTCACTCTCATCACGGAACAGTTCATGGCTGACCCGCGCCTGTCGCTATGGCGACAACAGGGAACCGGCATGACAGACAAGTGCCGGCAGCTGTGGGACGAGCTGGGTGAGTTATGGCCTCCTTGGCTAACCGTGCTGACCATGAGCATCTTGCTTGTCATCTCACATCCTCTCTTGCTTCTCCTCTCTCTTTTCTCTTCCATAACATAAAAATTATATTGTCGCTTGTCTCAACGGGGCACTTGCACACTAATTTGTGTCAAAGAAGACATTGCTAGATACTAGAAGCCAGGATGCTAGTAGATAGATTCTATCACTTTACAGCAATATTTATAATCTTCCATTAGGGCCTTTTATTAAAAATGTTTTTGCAATAATAACAATGTCTGTTCCGATTGGTCAGGCTATTGAATGTACAGTCACACTCATCTTGCCACTAACACAAGCTCTATTTCAGTCTAGCATATTGCTCTTTGTTCGAGCAGAGGTGATTACTTTCTTGTCAACTTGCAGGCTTATCGTTAGGATCATTCAGTGCATTTCACAATGTTTTTACATGCCAGAGAGCAGCATGCAGAACACTGAGGCACGACTGTGTGGCCTGCAGCGCTGCATCAGCAACCATGCGTTCTGCAAGTCAATGCACAGGTCTGACCACTCACCTCTATCAGGAGGCCATAAACGGCTTGGGATCAATGGGCTTTCAGACTGCTTTCTATTGATCAGGCCATTTACAAGGGTCGATGGGAGTGCTTCCTGAGCAGGCTTGTTTGAGAGCGGACCTCTGCTAGCTTTTCTCCTCCGAGACCGATGCTGCAGTAGCATGTACACACGTTCTCCGTTATCCTATGCATCCTGATTTACCAAGAGAAAACTCACTGGTCAGCCATTATCAGTCCGTAATTAGTCAAATTGTCAACGAACTTGTGCAAAATATGCGCTATAATACCAAGCCTTTCTGACAATTTGTATACTTCTTTAGATACAGTGTTGAAAGTTATTTTGTTCTTTTGTTGCACATAACACATGTTAGAAATAGCATAAAACATTTGATTAGTTGGTTAACCATACAGGCTGGTCAGCTTTTGAAATAATCGTTAGTTGAGGCCATACTGGACTGACAAAGCACCAAATAAAAGAAAAGGCCTGTCAAGGTTTCAGTAAGCCCTCCAATTGGAGGGCGCTGTGGGCATTATTAGCACTTCAGCCAATCAGCACCATTTGATGAAGGTGTAAATGACAGCGGTGGAAACAGACACAGCCCCGGCCATCTGTTCTCTGCAGAAAGGCAGTGTGTGTGATGCTGACAGTTGTAAAAGAGCAGGCTGCCCTGCACCTGCCACATCTCCTGCTCCGTACGGGCCAGTGTTTGACACATGCTGACAGTGATGCACTAGCACCTACTCCATTACATGCCAGCCGCTCATTTTTCCATTTCACCCTTAAGATCCATTAAAAGCTTCAGGAAGCGGAGGGCTCTGCCTCTAGCTCTCTCACTCACTTTCTGATGTGCACTGTCTTTTTTCTCTCTCTTTCTCAGTTACTTTATTCCACCATGTTTTTCAGTTCTGCAACCATTAGTCAGGAAAAAAATAACCTAAACCAGTAGCAATACCCTAAAGGTAATGTACGGTGTGATATAGCTGCTTTTTTCATTGCACCATTAAAGACCATAAAAGATTAAATCACTTGATGCATGAACAAGACGGAAAAGTAATCAAATAATGGTTGACTCTTCATTTGTCTCCCCTTCTCTCTTGCTTTTGCTTTCTCCTCACCCACATTTTCCAAGACACTCCTTAGTATTGTTCTCAGCAGTTTGTCCCTTGCGTGTCATTGCTTTATAGTCTTGTGTTGTGTTGCAGGTGCACTGTGGGTGTGTATCGTGTTGAACCCACACTGCAAGAGCGAGGAAAAGAGTGCGTGGCTGAAGCAGCTGAAGAAATGGGGTGATATGGATATCTGCCCCCTCGAGGATGGCAACTATGGCAGTGAGTTGCCTAACATCACCAATGCCCTGCCCCAGAGCAACCTGGCACAAGGTCAGTCCTCACATAACCTCAAATAACCTTTTAAACAATACTCCAGCATTGTTTAATGAAGCTCTTCTCATAGTAGACAGTGGGCACTTGTTTTGGTACTTGCCCACTGACTGCTATTGTAAGTCTGATTTGCGTCAACAGAAGTTTTTTAATAAATACAGGGGAAAGGACAGTTGTCCTTGGTTGAAAATTTGAGGGTTTTTTTTTAATGGTCTGAGGATCAGTTTTTAGGTCTACCTCACTAGTTTTGTGCTTTTATCCCACGCTCATTCTAACTTGATATTTATGTATCTAAGACTCTCTGGCGAGGCCCAGGCGGACAGTGTTCACGCGCGCTATGGAAGCATGTGATCTGCACTGGCAGGACAGCCACCTGCAGAGAATCATCAGCAGCGATTTCTACATGTCCCCTGCTTATCAGAGAGAAGGGGAGAGCCTGCTGTTTAACCCCCAGGGTCTGCCTTTGTGGCTGGGTATGCTACCACAGGTCTTATCTTTATACAAATCACCTTTTACAGTGTCACAGAATCAGCATCATGTAAGAACACAGCATTAGAGCTGCAGCAATTGGTAAACATCCACAACAGAGCATGGATTGGAGATTGGAGTAGACCACAGTCATTTGTTACACAGGCTAGCTTTGAATGATTGAGCAGGAAAGGGAGAGTAAGTTGTTGAATCAAAAACAGTTTCAGCCCTCGAAAGCATACATCTGTGTTAACACGTTTTTCTTGCCACTCAAATGGATAATCAACTGAGGCAGAGTTTTAAGGAAACATCTGCATGTGTACGAGCATAGCGACCCTACTGTCAGTGCCATAAGCTCTCTAATTCCACTTGTGTGGGATCAAGGAGCAAAAATAAGCCGCTTCTGAAAGGATATGGTCCATTTCCACAGCTTAAGCCCAACCTCGGCAGTTTGGTTGTATCTAGAATAGAAAAACAACAGAGAGGAACAGTGGCATGCTGACTGTGTCGTATGATCTATTTTCTAGATCATGTGCCTACTGCGTGCGCCAGGGTGGATGCCCTGCGTTCCCACGGTTACCCGAGGGAGGCCCTGCGTCTGGCCGTAGCCATCATTAACACGCTTCGGCTTCAGCAACAGCGGCAGTTGGACATTTACAAACATCAGAAGAAAGGTAAAACGCACAAGCACATGGCTCAAAACATGACCTGACAGCAGTCTTTATCTGCTTGGCACGATACTAGGCTTATGTTAGCCAAGGGCCTACAAAAGCTCCATTGTACTCCACTGAAAGACAGGAGGTTTTACCTTATCTACTCAAAAGGTTCTTTTCGACCTCACTGTGATACCTCACTGCCATTATTTGGTGTGGCTTTGTTAACTCTGTGACACAAAGCTTTTATAATAAAAGCTAGCATGGCAAGTAAGATTGATGTTATACTATGAGCATCATCGATTTGCAGTTTGTTTGTAAATTGGTCTCTGTGCCAAACCAGTGACCAAGCCCAGATGAGGTGTTGTAGGACCCGAAAACAATGGACTGAATAATAGACTTCGTATGCTGTTTAGGAGAACAAATTATGTAATGCAGTTTCTTTAACTGATTTCTCTATAAATTAAAGAACAAAAAAAATACATTCATTGTGTCAGTAACAGATGAAATATAACACCATGGGCATGATTCAGGCCTTGTTGGTCAAAAACTGACATCTGATTGAGCTTGTCTTTTTTAGTTTTTAGTCCTATTCTCTGTATGAATGGTTCAATTCTCTGGTCTTGGAGTACCTCTACACTACATTTGACTGTTTTTCCTGCTGTAACACACCCATTTTAACCTCTGGAAAGGCTTGTTAGCGAGGTGATGAGTTGAGTCAGGTGTGCTAGAACAAGGAAAACATGAAAATGTGCGACACTGGGAAACTGATCTTTATGTTCTTGTGGAATAGCTGTTAAATTAATTACCAGTTGCTAGGGCTTTCGTCATTTATCAACCTGTGCTCGATTAAATATATTGTGTGTGTGTGTGTTTATCCAGAGCTGCTGCAGAGGGGAATGACCAGCACTACTAATCTGGAGGGCTGGGTGGGTCACCCCCTTGACCCCATCGGCTGCCTTTTTGCCACCCTCACCGAAACGTGTCGAGTGGAAGATGACAACGCCATGGATACCGGAGGTAGACTATTATTGGCTGACTGTGTGTTTGCGACCCAGAGGGGAGGTGTGTGTAGTGGGGGGAGTGGCAGGTTAGGCCTTTGTGTCCTTTCACACCTCTCTTAAGACACTCATGCCATTATTTAGTCTCTTACACACTGACGGGCCTGTGTGTGTGTGTGTGTGTGTGTGTGTGTGTGTGTGTGTGTGTGGGGGGGGGTTCATTCATTTTGCTTAGTCTTTGCATCAGGGGTGGGGAGCATGTACTATTGTTGCATGGAGGTCATTCAGACCACATGTTAGAGTAAAACGAATAAAATCAATCAGCATTTGCATTCTATACATCCCTCCCCAGCTCTAGCCCAAAAAGGGTAATGTTGGCTATTGTGTTTCCATTGTAAGACACCAACAGGGAGCTATTGTGCTGTGGAATAATGCAGCCAAGTGGTACGGTGATTTGGATTTGTTTATATAAGTTTGTGTGTGCGCGCGCATATAAATGCTTTTTGCAATTCTTGGTCCAAATTGCTTGAGTTATAGTGTTTGTAAGTCTCTGCCTCTCTTTTTCATACATGTTCGGTACAAAACCTTTGCAGAAAAAAATAAGAACCAACATTTTTGTAACTTTGTAAAGTGCTTTTTTCAAACTATTTCATTTTGGTTACTGAGGTTAAATTTAGGGTCAAGATTACGGTAAAACTTTAACAATGTTTCTTATATATATGGCTGGTTTTCCGGACAAGGATTAAGCTTTGTCATGGGCTATATTTTCCTTTCAGTGGAAACGCTCTGTTCAAGGGAACCAGCCCACAGAAACTTACATATCTCCCGAAAATCTCCATTTCTTTAAAATTCAGGTTTCACTTTTCTGCTTCATGTGAAGACAGCAATGTAGGAACATTTAGTGATGTATAGATCAATAGAAATGCTTCAGATTTGCTTCTATAAAACGTTTTGTTGCTTATACTACAATAGGCTCTTCCCCATGCTGTTTCTTGGCTTTCAACATTAAGAAAACTCTCTGTAGTATCAGAGGCATCCAGGCTCAACTGAATCATCAGTGCGGTCTTTAACCAAGGCCTCCAGTTTTATTTTGAGTGTGCTTTTGCTGTCAGGGAGAACTCCTGATGCCGACACAGGGCAGCGGGTTCGTTAGCCATGAGGATTTAAGAGCTAGTGCTGAGGCTCACACCAAACAGATTGTTTTATTTTTTATTTTTATTTTTTTTAATTTTTGGTGCACCCCCAGATTTCCTTTTAACACACAGACTCATATGGGTACATTAACAAAAGCATACATGCCTTCAGATCCATGTGGCCAATACCCTGGTCTTGGTACATGACAGTTAGACAGTGATGGTTCACTCTGATGATGGTTTTCTATGTTCCTGCTTTTAGCCTTCAGCTCACTATTGCACACTGCAGTCTGTAATGCTTGTAAGTTGTTATTTAGAGAAGGGTTTATACCACAAAGTGATGTAAGGAATTTTTTGGGCTGAATTGTCTGGCAAACGTTCATGATCAGGCAAGATATGCTTTCTGTTATGTTTATTTACTTTGCCGTGTTTACTTGTGTACTGTAGCTACAACACTAATACAGCAAAGAGTAGAATTTGCATTATAGAAACATGTTTCAATCATCCTACACCTCAGAACCCAGGTTTGACTAAGTAGATGCATAGCTAAAAACAACAGCTGTGTTTATCTAAACATTTTCTCTGTTTTACAAATAACATGTTTTTTTTGGATAACTTTTGTGTTTAAGGTAAGTGTTTGCGAGGCCAGCAGTTTACACAGTGCTATTAGATGGATATGAGCTTCCATTCCTCTTCAGCAATGTTAGTCTTTTAGCTCCAGGGCAAAACTAAAGATGTAAACTCCTAACTCCAAATCTTGCTCGGCTAACTGACCACTATTTACAGTAGAATTAGGTCAATTTGCTTTGACGAACAACTGCACTGACAGCTCAGTATTGACCCAAACCGATGCTGTGGAGTCACTGTCACTTAGTGGTCACTCTTCATTTCTTTGCAGATTCAGGTGATCCTAAACCCCCGGTGTATCAGCACGTGCCTGTGTGGGGCTGTGCAGACGGTGGCGAGTCATACCTGGCCCTGGCCCTGGAGGTGGCACTGATGGGCATGGGGCAGCAGCGGCTGATGCCTGAGGGACTGTATGCCCAAGATAAAGTTTGCCGGAACGAAGAGCAGATCGTAGCCAAGCTGCAGGAGCTGGAACTGGATGAGCTGCTGGTCCAGACACTCCGAAAACAGGCTGTACTGCTACTAGAAGGTACAAACATACTGTCTTTATATATACACACAAACACACACATCTCCTCTGCAGGCCAAGTGTACTGTTATCAGAATGTACAAACCCAGTCTCCTCTAACTCTCTTCTCTCTTTCTCTCTCTCTCTTACACTCTCACTCTCATTCTTAGTGTTTGGATCTTTTCACTACCCTGTTCTCTACCATCGTTCTTTCTTACTGCTGTTTTAGCTTTCTCCACCCCACTCTCTCTCTCTCCATCCCTCCTGTTTATGTTTTGCTTTTCCCACACTCCTCCACTGGGCTGCTGATCTCCCCATATCTCTTTCTCATGCCACCCTCATCTTTTTCTGTGGCACACACACACACACTCACATACTCACTCACTCACTCACTCACTCACTCAAATACATGTCCACAAACTTGCCCACTTTTTCTGTTATCATTTAATGCAACTAACGTATCAACAATCTGAACTTGTGTTTTTTAATGTTGATGCAGCTTCCTGCTTAAAATGGAATTAGGATAAAGCAACTTTCCTTTTTCTCTTAATGCCGTCTATAGTAATACAACATCCCATGGCTCAAAACTGGCACAGCATTGGAATCACACTGTCCCTAATCACTATTCCCTACATTTAAAAACCAGCAGTGCTACATGGACCACTATTACAAAGGACATAAATTATCCCCAATTGGTACTCCCTACATTTAGAAATTGGCATTAAGTATAATTTTAAAGGAAATGAAAGTACATCAAAATGAGAGAAGTGCTGCAGTGTTTACAGAATAATTCAAAGAAAACAAACCTCTTGTTCCCTCTTAAACAAAATGGCAATAATTACCTAGTAGTGTTTCGCCATCCAACTGGTCACATTGCAAGAGGAGAGTGTTGATTTCAGCAGTGTTTTTTTTTTTATACTTTTCCTCATTAAATAAGATTCAGGTGATCACTAATCAGGATCTCATAAAGCAGAATGAGGTGCTTTTGTAGGAATTTAACAGACACTGGCATTGAATGGTTGTCATACTCAGAGATGCTGATTTAAAAATAAATTGCAGTGGTCTCTTATTTTTTCTGTAGCTGTATATCACTGTCCTTTATGGGTAGATCATGTCCAATATTGTCATACCAACCACTGTGGGATCTTAAGTGAGCAATGCACAGTCCTCACTGTGTTTTCAGACACACTAGGAAATGGGAGATTGTCAAAAACTATCACTCTTAAGTGAATAGTGTGAGTTTCTAGAATAATACATGGCTCAATTGGAATGCAAGTTCTGATGATTTCCTGTCTGTGTGTCTGTTTTTATGTAGGCGGTCCATTCAGTGGACTTGGTGAAGTCATCCACAGAGAAAGTGTACCCATGCACACATTCGCCAAGTACCTCTTCACAGCACTCCTTCCCCATGACACGGACCTGGCCTACAAGATCGGCTTGAGGGCCATGAGGTGAGAACATGAAAGAAACGACTCCTGTTTTAGGCCTGTAGTTAATAGTAGTACTGTTCAGTATTTTACACTCAATGTTTTACTAATATACAACCATGTCAGTTGGAGGTAAATAAGTAACTTAAAATATATAGATATAAAATTATTCCAGTATAGTAGTCATTATAATAAGGTAATATGACAATATTACAATAAGGCAATATAGTACAAAAAAAGGCAATATAGGAAAAAAAAAAACCTTAAAATATGAGCTAAAACATCTAAAATACAGTTTGCTTTCTGGGTTATAGAATAAATATATATTGTAGAAGTGGTTGTATATTAAATAAAAAACAAATAGTTCCCCCTCTGCTGTTCTCTCCACTTTCCACTCGAACAGCACTGGGCAGCATTTTTCTCCTCCGGCGCACCTGTTTCTACTCATCCACGCTAATTATCACACCCATGTTGAGTTGAAATAAGTGTGTTAAAGCAGGGAAAACATTCAAATATGGAATCCTCTGATCCACCAGGAGGGAGAGTGGAGAGCACTTTTTAAAATGCAGCAAAATTGACCGCTAAAGTTAACACTGAGGGTGGAAGTCATTAGAAAATGGTGCATGTAAGGAAATGTCCATATGTATAGTACTGTGTAACATGTTTGGACACATACTTAAGGCACCTATTTTGCATTGTTGCATGGTTGTTGAGCTGGTTAGAAGAACACAGGTTTGGTTTCTGAGATTCTTGGTGCATTCCAGGCATTGCAGGGATTTCTGCAGATCCATCAGCAGCACTTGCTTTAATTTAATGAAGGATTTATTAGGTAAACTAGGCTCACATGCAGAACTATACAGTACACACACGTGTACACGCTCTCAGTCTCCTGTGTTATAGGGCTTGCATGTGTCTGCTCCCATTGGCAGCAGCCCTATAGAGTCTCTGTGGGCCTTTATTACTGTGCCATCATTAATCCAGGCCAGATCCTCAGGGTCCTCACTGATACACAATCAATAATGCAGCTCCCACTGCACGCTCCCCCAGACATGAGCAGCAGAGCACAGACCAGCAGAGCTGCTGCCTCAGCACAAAGACAAAGCAAGTGGAATACAGAGTGCTGAAAACAGTACAATCACAGCATGAACTGAAATTACAAATGAATGTATCTTGAATTGTTTGAGAGAGCCAGGTCTAGTCCTGGGAATGTATTTTGTACACTTTCTGGTTTTAATGCACCTGGCTAATTATCACACCCTTCATGAGATGAATCTGTAGTGCCGTGGAAGGAGATCTTTGAGGAAATGCAGTTTTCTATGATAAGCAGAAATGGTGATAAATGCTAATAATGTGGTCATGTATCGTAGGTTGCCCGTTTTGGAGTCCACGGCCCCCTCGGGCGATGTGGGTCACCCCCACCATGGCATCTCCATCGTACCCAGCAGATATCCCCGCTGGTTCACCCTCGGACACCTGGAGTCCCAGCAGTGTGAGCTGGCTTCAACTATGCTCACTGCAGCCAAGGGTAAGTGGTAATCAAAGGGTGACACACACAAAATGTATTCTGACTGAAAGAAAAAGTTTTATTTCAAAAATGTAATTTGAAAGTGCACAATCGAGTGTTATTAAAATAGCTTTTATTGCATATGTTATATATAATTGATAAAATAGTGATGATTTTTATTATCAACAGCATTGGAAGTGGGAAATTATGTGGATGTGTTTGTACACTGCCTGTAGAAATGCAAACACACACACACACACACACACACACACACACCCACTACATGCCGGACTGCGTTCAGCATTCAGGCCTCATACCAGAAATAGTGAACATTTCGGCCACATAATAGTGACTACTTTCCATAAGTTTTGGTCCAGAACCAAAATGTATTAAAAATAATCACAAATATTATTGTAGTTACTGTAATGGTCAGAAAAATCTAATATTTCCCCCAGATTGTTCAGCCTTACATTTTGTGTTTGATAGATAGATGTGATAAAGATGTTTGGTAATGGGAATTTGTGAAGCTGCTGAAGAAAGTCTTGAGTATTATAAGAGTCATTTCATCACTATCTTACATGCTGTTGAAATATTGCCATTCTGACATGCTAGTGGTTTTGTCTCTTTAAGCAGCACTTTTGCACCTGTTCAATGTGAATACCTTGATGAACAGTACCACTGTTAGCATTTAATCCAAGTGAATTTGTGTTTTGTGTTGAGTAGGTGACATGCTGAGACTACGTACAGTTCTGGAGGCCATCCAGAAGAACATTCACTCTTCCTCACTGATCTTCAAATTAGCCCAGGACGCCTTTAAAATCGCCACCCCTGCAGACAACCCTCCTGATATCACACTGCTCAACGTTGCCTTGGAGCTTGGCCTACAGGTGTGTGTTTTTTTGTTTATGTATTTGTGTGCACTCATGCAAAGACTGGGTGATATAGCTTATAAATCATTTTTAAATATTTTAATTTTCAGGCTGAATCACAATGCATCCCATACTAAACAAAACATACCTTGAAATTTTAAATGTCCTGTAAAGCACTTCATAAATGCTCGATTCAGCTCTTTGAAGCATACAATTACTGTTTATATTGGTTGTATTAAAAAATTACACTGTTCCCTCCAGATACACAGAAGCACACATCTCACTTATATGTGTGTCACACACGGCTAGGAGATTGTCTGAATGGGTGGGCAAGTGTGTGACGTATCTGTGAGAGGGAAAACACAAGAAGCAAAATGCTTAGACAGCAAAATGAAGCAAATTCCATTACAGATGACATGACAGTTTTCACAATATAGCCATTTACTACATTTACTACATTTAGTACAAGCCGTGTGTTTCAAGTACATTTGAAGTATCACCCAGCCCTAATGCGCATGGGTGTTTGTCATATTGTGTTTAATGTGTGTGTGTATGTGTGTGTATGTCTGGTCTTGTGCTCTTTGTAACACATCAATGTTTCTGTGCAGGTGATGAGAATGACTCTGTCAACTCTTAATTGGAGACGCAGAGAGATGGTGCGCTGGCTGGTCACGTGTGCTACTGAAGTCGGTCTGTGTCTAACTCTCTTTTGTAATTTTCTGTGTAATATTTGATTTAAAATGCACCCCACCTTTATATTAGAAACGGGGATATTATTTCCCATGTTATGACTGCAGTGTTGTACTGAACAGCTCTAATCGTCCATTCTCTCCCTGCTGCAGGCCTGCGAGCTCTGGTCAGCATCCTGCAGAGCTGGTACACCCTTTTCACCCCAACTGAAGCGACGAGTATCGTGGCCGCCACAGTCATGTCCCACAACACGGTGCTGCGACTGAGCCTGGACTATCCTCAGCGAGAAGAGCTGGCCGGCTGCGCCCGCACGCTGGCCCTACAGTGCGCTATGAAGGACCCTCAGAACTGCGCACTTTCAGCCCTGACACTGTGCGAGAAGGACCACATTGCCTTTGAGACAGCTTACCAGATAGTCATTGACGCCGCCTCCACGGGCATGAGCTACTCGCAGCTGTTCACCATTGCGCGCTACATGGAGCACCGCGGCTACCCGCTGAGGGCATTTAAACTGGCGTCGCTGGCCATGGCCCACCTCAACCTGGCCTACAACCAGGACACACACCCGGCCATTAATGACGTCCTGTGGGCCTGTGCTCTGAGCCACTCGCTGGGCAAAAACGAGCTCGCTGCCCTCATCCCCCTAGTGGTCAAAAGTGTGCATTGCGCAACCGTGCTATCGGACATCCTGCGCCGCTGCACCATGACGGCCCCGGGCCTGGCCGGAATCCCAGGCCGCCGCAACTCTGGCAAGCTCATGAGCACAGACAAGGCGCCCCTTAGGCAGCTGCTGGACGCCACCATCAGCGCCTACATCAACACCACGCACTCACGACTGACCCACATCAGCCCGCGCCACTACGGCGAGTTCATAGAGTTCCTCAGCAAGGCCAGAGAAACCTTCCTCCTGGCCCAGGATGGCCACATCCAGTTTGCCCAGTTTATAGACAACCTCAAGCAGATCTACAAGGGCAAGAAGAAACTCATGATGTTGGTGCGGGAACGTTTTGGTTGACCACCCTCGCACAAAAACAAAAAAAAACAGAGGGATACTCTCTATCGATCTGCTCGTTCCTGTTTTATTTAAATATAAGGCATTATTTCCTACCATTTTTTGTGAATTTCTACATTTTTTGTTTGTTTTGTTTTGTTTTTATTATCGTGAACAAACAGTTCACTAACTTATTCTACCAGGTAGAAACCTGTGGGGGGCGAACAAGCTTAATAATGCTTTTTATTTTGGCGAATGCTCGCTTCCATTTATTACAGATATCCAGTTGTGGTGAAAAGTGTAGAAGTGGCACATAAAGAGAAACCAAATGACAGGCGATATGTATATCGAGCCTGGGAAAGCTTTTCCATCGTGGCGATAAATTTTTTGTTCGTTTTTCTTTTCTTTTTTTCTTTTTTTATTTTGAAGGAGCTTGAACACTCAAAAAAAAAAAAAAAAAAAAAAAGCAGCAACGGTCATTCCTAAAACACTCACACAGTGTTAATGTCATACCTCGAACGTATTTAAGGAACAGCTTTAATGTTCAGGAACAGGCCTCATTGGGTTTTTTTAAGAGTAAAGCACGATAGAGTGAAGCAGCTGAGCGAAGAGGTGTTCATCTTAACCCGGGAATTCTCCAACACACACACACACGCGTTCCCCAGGACTAGGCCAAACCCCAAGAACCCCACCCCCCATCCGTTCCTCTTGCTTTGTATTTTCTCTTTTTCAGAACAGTGAGGGGATCTTTTGAGAAAGAGATGAAGGGGAATGTTGTGATGCTGAATCTATCAGCCACGATCCACACCTGAGA
Organism: Hydrocynus forskahlii; assembly: GCA_037974365.1. Classification (NCBI taxonomy): domain Eukaryota; kingdom Metazoa; phylum Chordata; class Actinopteri; order Characiformes; family Alestidae; genus Hydrocynus; species Hydrocynus forskahlii. The sequence continues at coordinate 27,588,242 of JBBPCX010000040.1, read as the reverse complement.
ATGGTGCTGCCAAGGCATCAGAAGAACAAAGGTGTTTCCTTCTCCACCTGAATTGAAGCAAAAAAAACTTCAGCTGTCTTTTCCTAGATGACTGAGAGGAAGCATTAAGGAACACAGAAGTTTTCAACCTAATCTCTGTTTGTAGCGTATGGTGAAGATATACCACTATCGTACAGCAGAAACAACTGGCCATTGGTTTCTGTTGTAAACGTGTCTTGAATCAAAAGGGTTTTTGTTCTTCTACAGTGAATCAGCTTCGTAATACAGACGCAGCAGATTGACATCAGGTTGAAAACGCCTGCCGTTTTTTTTTTTCTTTTTTTCTAGAGGGTGGATGGGATTAGCAGCTGTGATATTTTCCTCACTGATTCTTAGGATGGAAGAAAAAAAAATCACAAGAGGCTAAAAAAAGTGAAATTTTAGTAGTAGTTGTAGTAACATTATTACACAAGCACTTCATTAATACTCACCCCTTCACAAGCTTGTATAAAATGAAATAAACAAAATGTTGCTGTTTGTGTTAAAAGATGGATTCAAACTCGTTTCGAAAATGCAAGGGGGAGGAACAGACGAAAAAAAAAATTGAATAATTTCTTCCGCATTCCATCACCCGCCGCCCCCTCCCCACTCAAGTGCCCGTGAGGGTCCCCTACACTTTGAATGCACTCTGCGGCTTTGAACAGAAGGAAAACGAGAAAGAAAGGATAAACGAGAAAAGAGATGCTCAACTCAGTTCTCAGGGAATCACTTAAAGAAACAAAATGGGAAAAAAATAGTAGCATAAGCATTTAAGATATTGTAAATATGAAAGTGTCAATTCAAAAAATTGTAAAGTTATAATTATTTATGATAACTGTATGTTGTTGGGTTTTTTTCTTTTTCTTTTTTTTTTTTTTTCTTTCTTTTTGGATACTTGAATTTGTCGCGGGCTGGGAATGTGACAGCAGTTAAGAGAAACGACTTTCTCAGGTGCTCCTGTGAACAGTTTTTTTTCGTATTTACTGTTATGTTTGTATCCTCTCTTTTTTTTGTACACTTTGTTTTCAGTTGCAAGAAAAAGCATGGTGTGTAAAGAGTGAAAGAAAGAAAAGCAAAGGAAAAAAGGGGAGGACAAGCGTTTATGAACAGAAACGAACTGACTATGCAGAACCACTTCACGATTTTACTCCCTTCCCGAGGGCATCGGACCCTCGTTTGCTTTCAGAGCAGTCGGGGGGGACGCACTCTGATCGAACTGTTCTGTCGGCGGTCTGCACGTTTGTTGCAAACTGGGGCAGACTTTTTGTTTTCTTTTTTTGCCTTTTTGACTGACCTATGTACATTTTTTTTTTTTCTTTCGAAGCCTTAGTCTTCTCTCAAAGTGGCCGGCATGCGTTTTTCAGAGACTGTGTTGCCAATGGAGTTTGGTAGAGAGAAAGAGAGAGAGAAAAAGAGAAAAAATGACCCCTGAAAACACACCTTTGACTTGGGGTTGAGGGTGTTTGTTTGAGTCTGCCAGCTAATGCCATCGCTTTCTGGGATTTCTGCCTTCGCCCAGTATCAGTTGATGTACTTTTAAGCTGTAATTCTGCGTTTGGGCTACGGATGGGAATCTGAGAGCGGGTTCTGTCTGTCCGGAGCTTTGGACGCCCCGTCGCCTCGCCAAGACTTGGACAGATGCCGATTTGGATGGCTGTGTATGAGGAGACTTCTGTTTTGTTGATTAGTTTTAGTGTTGGTCACTATTTTTTTTTTATTTCAAAGTTTCTTTTCCCCAGTTGCATTCCTTCTTCCAAAACGATCAGCCACAAAATTCACATTTAACAAACTCCACTCTCCCGACAGTTATGGGCCGAGAAACCTTGGCATTAATGACCTTCCGCAGCCTTTCTCCTCCTACTGGTCACAATAAGATCTCCAACAGGACAACCAGTGCTGTCGTTGTCGATGGAACAAGGGGGGGGGGGGGGAAGTTTTTGAGGTTTGGGAAAGAGTTTTTCCCTTTTTCCTTT
>JBBPCX010000040.1:27563576-27583326 GCA_037974365.1 Hydrocynus forskahlii | reverse complement strand
ACCCATGCCCAAAATGGCATTTATTTGGTCATCATATCAATATTTTAGAGCTCCCTCAAAATTTCACAAATCATGTTCCAGGGGAGCTCATGTCACCACTACGGGAGCTATAGCTCCCCCTGCTCCCCCTATAGTTCGCACACTGAGTGCCTGCCCCAAATCTTACTCCAGCATTCAAAATATATCAAAAGAAGGCGAACCTGGAAATATCACTTCAGGTGCTGTAAGAGGTGAGTATTCAGTTGTGGTCAGCTTTTCTGGTCAGCGTACCCGTGCAGCGAATGAAGGTACCGAGCGCCAGTGCAGCTGGACTGCAGAACTGGAAGTGGGAAACACTAGCCCACAGCAACCTGAGAGCTGTAATCAAAGCGGTACAGCCCAGCCGATTGCTGCACTGCTGCCCTGTTAGTCGTGCTGGTGGGGGTAGAGACAGTGCGTCCTCTTCACTGCGCTTACTTAGCCCAACTGACTTGCTGGGAAAAGAGAGAGAGGAGTAAATTGCTTTTCCCACCTTGCTTGAAGTTGTCACTGTGGGCTGGAGCTGTCAGGCTGTGATGAGGGGGAGGTGTTGAGGGTGTTGGGCCCAGGCAACTGCAGGCCCTGATGAGCAAAATGAGCAAAGTGCTTTTAAAGGAATAGTCCAGCCTTTCCCGTTAATAAACACATTTCCCCAGGGTTTAGTTTCTAAAACCATGCTGGAGTTTTCTGTTTTTGTGAAAAATGTCATTGTAGTGTAACACAAAAATAAGCTCCCATAGACTTCAAACGGGCATCGTAATGCTGGTCGTCCAGCTGTGGAAGCTCTTTGGAATTTGAAGGGAAATTCCGCCATTTGTTCGAAATTTCTGCCTATTTTGATCATCGCTGAAACAATAATTCAGAGTATTTTGGTGTAAAATGGTTCATTTGTAGATCAAACTACTCACTCTACAGCACAAATTTAGGCATTTTATTTACAACCCAAAATAACTACTGAACTCACACCTGTCTCATGAATTGTTATATATAATATGTAATGGCAAAAAGCCTTGAAGAGATTTGAAAAATCTTAAAGCCAATTTAAAACATTGTCTCACGCATCAGACTGTAGTCATAAGCATTTCATGTATGAAATGTTTCTCCAAGAGAGGATCCGGAGGCGTTAAATTCTACAGATGTCTGGTTCCCATTGGCACCACTGTGAACAATTCTGACTCAATATGTTTCTCTCCAGTGGAGCGTTTCACATCAGACCACACTGACTGACCTTAATGATGACAACAATTTGAAGAATCGGTGGAATGTTGCTGCCATACAAAACACCACCATTGCCCTATAATGGTAACATCACAGAAAAATAACATTTTTATATGAAATCTGTTAATGTTAAACAAAACGGAAGTAATTTTGCCCATTTTATTGGTCCATTCATCCTGAAAATGGAAATGGCTTGTCACATGAAATTGTGTGTTAATATATAAATATGTCTATTCATATTTATAGATGTATGTATATATATATATACGCACACACACATGCACACATACACACATTTTCTTTTGGCAGTAACCATGTTTGTGAATGTAAAATGCTAAGGGAGTATTCCTTTCATTAAAACCCCCAAACACCAAACACTAGCCAGCACAAAAGGTCTGGCATACATGAAACGGGCCTTTGCTTCCTCAGTCCGTTTCCGAAAGCGCTCTCCTCGGCTGTGCTGTCGGTGCAATCCCCGCATGGCACTCTTAGGGGAGCTGATTTGCGGAGCTTTGTTCTGCCACTGTGCTTTTTCCCAGCATGCTTCAGTAATTGGGGTGTTGGAGGGTGGAGGTGTGGGCGGGTGGATGGGTGGATGGGTGGACGAGGAAGGGCTGTGGATTACAAAGGCCGTGACACATTTCCAGCCGCAGTATACAACGGTCTGAGGATTACGCCTTGGCCTTGCGTGATCTGCTGTGGCAGTTTGTCCAAAACAAAACAAACAACAGTCCATTACTCACTCAGGGGTTATGGATCGCTGTTTGTCCATGGCAAAAAACAAACAAACGGCGCTCCACTCCATTTCACGCCATCGGTCAGTGACTGTAAAGGGATGCTCCGTCGGTTTTCATCCTAGTCCAGTCTGTGGCTAGCATACAGCTGGTGATAATTTGGACGTATGTCTTTGTATTCAGTAAAACTCACTGCTAAAAGCATCCGCCCTTTGGATTGGACCAAGTCAAAAATGTTTTGTTTTTTTTCAAATACAGGAGAACATTTTGGAAATGTCCATGTTAACTCTTAAAACTCAGTGTATTAGTAAAATCTGATATCAGTAAATCAGATTTCTGGACCCCTCATCCTCTCTGGGGTTTCCCCACCCACTTCTGGGACGAGACTAACCCGAAAGTTCTAAAATCTTGTGTTTTTTCTAAGGCCTAAAATAAGAGAACTGATCGTTCTTCATGGGCATTTGCGCGTTATGCCATTTTTAAAACCCCAGTAGTGGTTATTATTATTATTATTATTATTTGTGTTTTTTCAAATTACAGTAACTTTGGCTCCATGTGACATAGGAATACCAAACAGCATGACTTTGGACACCTCGAGCAGCAACGCAAACCCGGGGGTAACTTTCATACAAGAAGTTGTTTCGCTGTGACGATAATTTAACATTTGCTGTGCTTGTTCTAAGCGTTAATCCGCCAAATGATACCAGTCCTTCAGATACAGATGAGCTTGGAAAAAACAATGAAGTATTCCTTTAATGCTTTTGTCTGCCTCTTCAAATATTTTGCTAGGCCTTCCACAGGGGGGGAAGAATGAGGACTAGGCTGAACTCCAAAGTCCCCCCCTTACTGTCCTTATGCCCTATTTCAAATCAATCACGGGCTGAGCCCTCCCAAACCTTGGCATCTGATAAAGCGCTGATAGTGCCAGGGCCTGACAAATGATGTACAGCCTGCTGTCTCCAAAAGCAGATTGGATTTTCAGGCCCGCTGATTCACTGAGAGATTGCGACTGAACCCTCGCAACCCCCCCTTCCTCCTCCCCTTTCTCTCAGCCCTCTTGTGGTTCCTTAAAGGAGACCTTGGGGAATTGAGCTTTTTTTTCGAGTGTGGATTCATTGTTGCAATTAAAAATAATGTCTGGAGCCCCTTGAGGTAACTCCTTGGTGTGCACATGTGTTTGTGTGTGTGGATGTGTGTGTGTGTCTCTCTCTCTCACACTCCAAGAAGCTTGAGGTGCTCCCAACCCCCAAATCACAGCTGTGCTCTATGGATACAAACAAGCATGGAGTGACAGGGGCTTAGAATGCTACAGCACTAATCAGCAAATTGATTGCAGCATTTTTTCTACCCCCACACACACACAGGCTTACAACACCTAACACAGCACAATCAAGGCCAGACTTATCCTGTATTGTGACAACAGCATGCAGTGTAGATAATGAAGGAATGAGAGAGAGAGGGAGAGAGATGCAGCTGCTACCATTTCATACACAATGACTGTATGGTGTGTGTGTGTGTGTGTGTGTATTCTCGGCCCCCAGCCTGTGCAGCGAGCCATTAGGCTGGAGACAATAGGCATCCATCGAATCCGATATAAAGAACCGACCTGTCCAGGCTCCACCCACATGAGTTATTCCCTAGATATTGTATTGAAGTTAGACAAGCGTTCAGAATTCTTTCATCCCCTTGAGAAATTGTAGCATTATAGAAAATCAAGTGAGTAGAACTGCCGCTCAGCAATGTGTTGGCTGATCATGGACACCAGAGGATGCTCCTGAGCTAGTCCAAAATAAATTGGTTTATGTGAAGCTTTTGTGCAAAATTATAATGGAAATTATTACTTTCTGGAAATTCTCTCCAAATATGTCATGTTTTAAAACACTGTTCTTCTCCATTTGCAGGACTCTCTAACAGTGACTTATGTATGTTTATGACAGCAGTGAACACAAATGGCCAAAGAGCTTCTCAGCTCGCCAACCAATCAGCACTGAGTAAGCTGAATGCTTGTGTATTACTGTCTGCAACCTTTTTCCTTCCAGTGACAACCAGGCCTCTACCTGCATCTCAGACTGTCTGGCCGACATCTCCTCTTGGATGGCGGCCCACCACCTCAAGTTGAACCCCAGCAAGACTGAGCTCCTCGTCATCAAAGGCAGTCCTTCACCAAGCCATGATCTCACCATATCTGTTGGGAACTCTACTATCGTCCCTTCTAAGAAGGTAAGAAATCTTGGTGTTACTCTTGATGAAGATCTGTCTTTCTCGCCGCAGGTTGACCAGATCTCCAGAACATGCAGATACCTTCTCTACAACAACAGAAGAATCCGGCCCTTTCTCACCACGAAAGCTACGCAGATTCTCGTCCAGACTTTGGTCATCTCCAAGCTGGACTACTGAAACTCTCTACTGGCTGGACTTCCACAAAAGGTAATTAAACCGCTTCAGCTGATTCAGAATGCAGCAGCAAGGTTAGTCTTCAACGTTCCTAAGTTCACTTACACCACACCCTTATTAAGGAACCTTCACTGGCTCTCTGTAGCTGCTCGCATTAAGTTTAAGTCCCTAACGCTTGCTTTCAAAGCCATGAATGGGCTTGCACCACCATACATAACAGCACTGATCAAACAACGTATCGCTTCTCGTCCTCTCAGGGCTTCAAGCACGGCTCGTCTTGAGCCTCCACTGCTCAAAAGAAGAGGGAGACATGCGTCAAGACTCTTCTCAGTCTTGGCCCCCCAGTGGTGGAATGAACTCCCTCTTCCGATCAGATCTGCGGAGTCCCTCGCGGTCTTCAAGCGTCGCCTGAAGATCCACCTCTTCAAGGAGCACCTTGGTGACTAACGATGTCTCCCACTTCTCTCACTTCACTTGCATACTACTACCATTAAAAAAAAATAAATAAATAAATAAATAAACCTCTTCCTAAGTCTTACCACTGACTCTCGACTTTCCTTTGACAGGTGTTATTTAAGTATTTTTTGACAGGTGTTATTTAGGTGTACTGAGCGTGCAGTATCGCGGTTGAATTGTGGATGATTGACTTAAGTTTATCTTACATGGCCAAAGATACGGACGAGAATTACTCGAGCACTGATGTACGTCGCTCTGGATAAGAGCGTCAGCTAAATGCCATAAATGTAAATGTAAATGTAAATGTAGTAAAAGTCTAGAAAAATATTTTAGCCCTTAAACTCGATTCAACAAGAACTCATCCGTGAGCGTCCTTTAGTGTTTCCTTGTGAGAATAGGAATTGCTTCTTCATAAAGAGCACGTTTAGTTTTGTCAAAATACGTAAATTGAGTGTTATAAATTTCAAGAGATTTTGCACATTCTAGCACTTGGAAGAACTAATGTATTGGATGTAAAACCAATAGACATATCTGAGACATGTCTATGTTGATAATTCAAAAATGACAACATGAAGTTAAAATCAATATCTGAAAGTGACAGACAAAAATAACTAGAAATATTTACCATATTTGTTGTTCCATTCTTTGGTTAGCTACAACAAACCTAGCAACTCAAATTTCTTTTTTTTTGTCACCATTCTATAAAGAATGTATATACATATATAGTGTCTAAGGGCCACCCTTGCAACAGCTGTTAAGAATAAACAATAGACTTAGAATAAATAAAGAATAGAATATAGAATACATCCGTGGGAGAAGCCTGTTTAGATCAGTTCAGTTTTTGTGGACCAGTGGAATTCAGGGTTTAAAAACAATTTTTAATGTGAGTCATTTCATCAGACCAAAATGTTTGGATACAAATCTATATGGAAATCCTGTTGTTTTTGAGGATCAGCAGGGCCCTCAAAAACATCTCCTCATTCAAGGTCACATGACGTGCTGTGGAATTCCACTGCCACAATCTCCAAAACAAAAACAACTGGATTTTCAGGATTTGTCTTACTCGCCTTTGGAAATCGTGGTCACTGGGATTATTTTATCCACCAGGCATGTAGCCTAATGTGTATGATCATCAGCCTTGTAATCAACACCATTCTTGCCATTCTCCTTTACGCCACAGTAAATATACAAGTATCGGGAAGCCTGACCATTACACTAACAGGGACTTTAATGGCACTGCATTCAAATACACTGATTTTAATATGGAATTGCTCCCCTCTTTGTAGCAATAACAGCTTCACTCTTCTTGGATGGCTTTCCACAAGATGTTGGAGCGTTTCTGTGGGAATTTGTGCCCATTCATTCTGTACAGTCTTTGTGAGGTCAGGCACTGGTGTTGGGCAAGAAGGCCTGGCTCACAATCTCTGCTCCAGTTCATCCCAAAGGTGTTGGATGGGGTTTAGGTCAGGGCTCTGTGCGGGCCAGTCAAGTTCTTCCACAACAAACTTGTCCAACCATGTGTTTATGGAGCTTGCTTTGTGCACTGGGGCAGTTATGCTGGAATAGAAGATTCTTCCCCAAACTGCAACAAAGTTGGAAGCATGGTGTTTGTATACTGAAACATTAAGACTAAGACCACCTGAATTTAATGATCAAGAGGCATGTCCCAATACTTTTGTCCATATAGTGTATATGAGCCTTTTCTTTGAATGGATCATTATATCCAAAGCATTAGGTTGGTTTAACCGAGACATTTGAAAGACTCAAACTTTATTTGGCTAAACATAAAAAACATCCACACATGAACACTTGCTTTGAGTGCTGATCAGGTGGTTTGACCAAAAGCGCTAACATGCAAACAATGATTGATTGAAATCACACTATTCAGGACTAGCAGCACATTAACAAATTTACTCAATGTGTGCCTTCCAACAGGCCCCATTTCATGATTGCAGTGCAGGCTGTTACAAGAATTAATCTTTATTTGGCTATATATAAATATAAAACATCCTACATATATCAATACACTAGTGCTTTTCAGGGGACTTTGGATCAAAAAATGCTAACCCGGCTCGCAGTCGGAGCCAGCTGGGACCAGCAACATTCAGCCACTTTAATTCATGTTAGCATTATTGATCAATCTGAGCCTTTAACACTTCTCTGCAAAAAGTCTGCAGGATTTCACTGCAATAGTGGAACCAGGTGAGCTCCTGCTTGTTTGGAATGAAAACCCTAACCCACTTTGCAGATAAGACTGGACACCCCTGCATTAATAGGTCCCTTCAGTCATGTTTACAGTGCAGACGACCTGCAGGCTAGATGGTTGAGTACAGCCAACAAAAATGTACAATATATGTACCACAGTAGTATATGTGTTAATAGTTTCACATTACTGGAACAGCGATTGCACACATGGGTGTATGACTCATTAGGGCAAAATAAACATATAAAACAGGCCTAAAGGAAATGTTTGGGACATGTGTGTTGTGCGGTGGTCCGACGGTGCTGTTTCTTCTGGCTGGACTCTTTTGATGGCCAGTGACGGCTTATTTGCGGTTAATGAGCTGCCGAGAGTGTGTGTGGACGGCCTTCACAAAGGCACCCACACTCTCAGGGTCCATGTCGGGGTACACGCCGTGGCCCAAGTTTGCGATGTAGCCTCTGGTGCCAAAACCCTCCACCATGGTCTTTACTATCTCAGAAATGCGCTCCTAAACAGAAAAAAGCACAGAGGTTAAAGAAATGGAAACCACATAAGCAAGTTTGTTTGAGATTCTTAGTGTATTTGAGACATATCTGAGGAGAGTGCGATATGATTTAAGCATAACTGGTGGGGTACAAGCACCTCAACGTTCATCTCCAGTGCAAAATTAAGAAAGTAGATTTCATAAATCAAACATGTCTTGGCTGATTTACAAGATCTGGAGTGGATAAACTGTAAACTAGATTTTTGGCTGAACTGTCCTGTTAAGTCTCCGTGTATATACCACATCTCCTTCCTCAAACGTCCTACTGAGACAACGGTAACTGGCTTTGCTCTTACATTTTCAGCCTTTATGTGAAGTGTTATTTTCAGATCGACTAACCCTCAAACCTAAAAAAATATGAGAAACTCCCTACTAATTTAGTGAAAAAAGCAAAACAAAATGAACCCAGCTGTTACTGGACAACAGCTGCTCTTTATCCACTGACAGTATAATAGTAGTTGTTTATTACTGCCATTATTCATTAAAATCAAATGATTAAAAAAAAGCAACAGATATGTAATTAACACAATGTTTGACAATAATCGATTCATGATTATTAATGTTGAACAGTAAACATGCTGCATGACTATTAATGATGAGCTTCCATTTCAAGCATTCCGGCATGTTTTACAGGCTTGAGTCATACCTTTTATCATGTCATTTTCAAAACTGTTTATTTTGAAATGAAATAATCTGTTGAGCTTGAGGATCACAAAACAGAGTTAGACACAACAGAAATGACAGGGCCATCAGGTCATCTGGAGTGACACAGGTGTCGTTATTTTTTAATCGACGACACCCTGATATGGAGAGTTTCTTTCAAATGATCCTCCTGAGCTGGTGTGGTTCATGCATTTTGAATGGCAAAATCCTGGGGGCCTGTCTTATTCCCCATCAGTTCATGAGCTCCACAGACAAAAACAATTAGCTACATACATATTAACAGAATCAAATGAGTTGGGTAAGAACTACGCCATCCTCCTGAGATCTTGAGTTCTTGTCCTTCCCACTCCTGTACTACCTTTGTCCTTCACGTCCAAGCAGAACATAACACTGGCACTCCCACTTTCCAGGATGACAACTGTACTGCGCACAGGTGCAAATCTACACTATAAGGACAAAAGTATTGGGACACCTGACCATTACACCAAAAGGGACTTTAATGACATTGCATTCAAATACATAGACTTTAATATGGAGCTGGCCTTCCAGAAGATTTGGAGTGTTTCTATAAGAATTCATGCCCATTTATTCTGTAGAGCATTTATGAGGTCAGTCACTGATATTGGACGAGAAGGCCTGGCTCGCAATCTCCGTTCCAGTTCATCCTAAAGGTGCTGGATGGGGTTGAGGTCAGGGCTCTGTGTGGGCCAGTCAAGTTCTTCCACACTGAACATATCCTAACGTCGTTATGGAGCTTGCTTTGTGTGCAGTCATCCTGGAATAGAAAAGGTTCTTCCCCAAACTGTGTCCACAAAGTTGGAAGCATGGTGTTGTCCAAAATGTCTTGGTATGCTGAAGCATTAAGTAAGGGTCCTAGCCCAAACCCTGAAAAACAGGTGTGTCCCAATAATTTTGTCCATATAGTGTCTCAGCGACTTTGAACACCAAGATCACCAGAACTAAATCCCATTTCTCAATGTGGTGAAATTATATGCATCTAGACTGTAGCGGAGTTGGCTAAAATGGACAGGAACCAGCTGCTATAATCCTTACCCGACCTTGTCTGTAAGATAATAAAGTCTTCAAGAATCATCTGAGTGAGGGTAGAGAGAGCAGGCGCCAACATTACCTTCGCTGATGGTACCAAATCATACGGCATACTAAGCGATTACTAATTATTAATCCTATTATTTTTTAGTTTGCGTCCATATTCTTACCTTCGTGGCATATAGTGCACATGGGTCCATATTGCCCTGCAGACTGACCTTCTCTCCCGTTCGCTCCCTAAAATAACAAGAACAAACACTCATCTATCAACACAAATATAACAAATAAATGTTTCACAACATTTTGGGAAAGATTCTGCAGTAATGCAAGGAGCAATCCTTCAACACTTCCAGTGGTACTAGCAGAAAGAAGCACTACTGGGGATAAAGCATGATGCGTCATTAAAACTCACCGTGCTGAGCGTGGATCAATAGTCCAGTCCAAACCTACGACCTCATAATGGGACTGGGAGAGGTCCTCCAGACCGTAGTGACCATCCTTTGCAAACACAATCTGAAAACAGCAACAGAGGTACAAAGTCAATGCCACAGACTCTACACGTTACAGGAAAACTACAACTGTCACACAATACTGTCACCTAGTGGTGAACATAAACAGGTGCAGCATGGTGTCTATCAGGTTATAGACAGGCTCAAAGTTCAAGGTTGCTTTATTATCATCAGCAGCTGGTGGTCTAGGTTAGGGAGTTGCCCTTGCAATCAGAAGGTTGTGGGTTTGAATCCCAGGACTACTAGTGGCACAGCTGAGGTACCCTTTAGCAAGGTTCCGTTCTCAAACACTGCTCTCCGGTGCATTAAATGGAGAGAAAGAATTTCACACTCTCTGCTGTAGTGTGTTCACGCATGACTATAAGGGGCCACTTTACTGTACAGTATAGCAGTGTGACAACAGAGTGAATGAGATGTGAATCCAAGTGTAACATAAGTGGGAAGTGTATGTAAACTTTCCAGAATGAATAATATTGCACTATATATAAATATACACACATACACAGCACAGGGGCATGCATTATTGCACTGGAACATATATTATTCAAGTTAGCAAGTTTTCACCACTGTTCTGAAAATGTCCAATATGTTCTAAAAATGTCCATATATTTTGTTAAAATAAAATTAATAAAATGCTTCAGCTGTACCTCCTCTGGACCATGATAGCCACAATGAAAGTAATCCATTAAAATTACACTAATTTCTGCAATTGCTCAGGAGTGAAAAAGGACTGTAGAATTAAACAGTCAGGTGCCTACCATATTGCAGAACATCAAGACACTCAGAACAACATGATTCATCTTCTTAGACATCTTAGATTCTTATACACAAACACACAAGCTTTGAATGATGTGAGGAATGTTATAAGCTGAAAAGAAACACTCAATTAAATTATTAAATACAGTATAATTTTTTTTATTTCTATGGTATGATTCTGGACTGAATACCGGTGTCTGTCCTGACTTACCATGGGCACGTTGTCCAGTCCGGACTCCTTCAGTTTGTCTTTAACCCTGCGTGCAATGTCCCGCAGGTACGGCAGAGAAAACTCTTTAAACTCCGCCGGGCCCAGACAGCCAGTGTGGGATTCAAACACCTGCAGGGCCTACAAGACACACAACACACACACAGTGTTTAACTGAAGCCATACTTCGCACTGTGGGTAATGACTGAAAGCTAGCATCATCAGATTTGTATAATGCTAATAAAGCTGACATGTTTAGATGAAGTACTATTCTGAACCATGATATATGGTATAACTGATATAATACTGCTATTATAATAGCATAATAATACTTTATACTTTGGTGTTTTTATGTGTGTAAAGTGTAAACACAGTGGCACACACACACACAAACATTTATATATTTTGAATAATGTACAGTTTATATTATATTACATAGCTTTTATCTTAGATGTTATGCTGCTTCTACTTTCTTCTGTTGTTCTTTCCACTTAGCTGTTGTAAGCAAATTTCCCATCTTTGGGACTAATAAAGGGGTACCTTACCATATCATATAGTAATATATAGTAGTAGTATTAGTCTGAAGTATAATAAATGGCCAGTTTTATATACAATTTAGTGGCAATTACTCAGTCCACTTTAGATTTTACCAGCCTGATGAACATGTCAGCACATACTTGTAGAGCAATGCTTTAAAATGATGCTGATTTTAAAGGAAAGCTTTGAAATAAACTGCAGCAAGACAACTTCACTGTGTCTGTGTCTCACCTGTGCTCCAGCTTTCACCTGGCCTAGCAAATACTCCACTATGACATCAGTGAGCTGTCTCAGGAGCTTATGGCTGGCCTCAGGATATCTGTACAACCAGCGCTTCGCCTTCGAGTGAGTGGTGGAGCCTCCGCCCTCGATCATATAGGACATTAGAGTCCACTGCGGAATAGAGATCAGTCTCATCAGTCTCAATAGTCGGTATTTAAGTTTGTACAGGACAGTTCAGTGCTCAAACCCATTAAAACAATGGTCTAGCCAAAATCTAATATACACAAATCCCGTCATACACCTACAGTGACGTATTCAGACCCTTTTTGTTAATTAACATACTTCAAGTGAATACATGCACTTCAAATGTACACACAATATCTTTGGCACCTAAAAATCTAAAATATTTGTTTATATATTAAAAAACAAAGTTGACAGGTGAAGCATTTAAACACTATATTTAAATAGAAGGAGTTCTGCATAGCAATGCTGCAAAAGTAGAAACATTCTTGTGTAAACTGCGTCTGATGCCATTATAAAGAACGCTGGACAGATTTAATCCAACAAGTAGAAATCAAGGTGAAGGTGAAGGACATTATTATCAAACAACTCCTGAATGGGAAAAGCTGCAGAGTCCTAGCCAACACAATAAAACAAAGTTGACGGAACCACAACTAATTGTCCTTCTAGTCTCAAATCCAACATCACACTGCTTTGTCATGGTCAGGGTTCTCACATCTTCTTAAACATCAGATTTAAATACTTTTCAAGAACTTTCAAGAATGCAACATAGCACAGTTTCAGACACGGCTCAGGGTTGATTACTGTTATAGAACCGTTCGTTTAACGCTAGTTTTCTCATTTGCTTGCTGCTGTTTAACCGGCATTAAGGAGACAGTGAAATGTTGTCTATTTCCTAAAATAAATATGTCTATCAGTGAACAAAATATATACTTTTAAGCACTTTCAATAACCTATGTCTTTTTTTGTCTATTCTTTTTTTTCAAGGACCTGTGGGAACCACACATAGTTCCTTTCCAATGATTTAGAGGAACTGCTTCCCATACATTCTTCACTTCTGTCCACAAACAGCTCATAATTTTTGGACTTTTCTTCTCCACATATTAATTCAGCGTATCAGGTCTGCTTTAAATACACACACACACATATACTAGTTTTTTCCTAATTTTGTATAGTTTTATCTACTATTAGAAAAAGCTACTGAGAAAGCTCGATGCATTTATTTTACCAATGAATCACAGACTGATTTACACTGGTTCACTCACCGGTGCTCCAGTGAAGCCGATAAGAGGAACCTTTCCCTCCAGTTTGTGTCGAGTCAGGGTGATGGCTTTGAAGACATAGCCAAGCTCAGAGGTCACGTCCACTTTGGTCCGAAGCCTCTGTAGATCGTCTGGCTCTTTCAGAGGCTCGGGGAACACAGGGCCTTTTCCTGGAGCCATCTGGACATCCATCCCCATCGCCTGAGGGCACAAACACACACATACACAGAGGAGTGCAGGCAAAGATTCAGACAAATGCAGTTTTATCTATTAATTGTTGGTAACTAATCTGAAATGTGTTTTATATAAACAAAAGCCCTGAGCCATCCCTTATTTCTTTATATTTTGCCTTGAATCACCTTGTTGGTGCAAAAATACTATTTTATTCCTGTCAAACTGTCTTTTTTTGGCATATTGAGTAGATTAATTTAAAGAAACTGAAAAAAATGTTTTACTGCGACAGGCTGCAAAGGGTGTAACGATACAGGTGATCCAACCACTCAGCATTCAGCACTACCATCTGATCACCACCTGATCACCTGGAATCATCTGCACCAGTTTCTGCACTGGTTCAGGACTTAAGTTAGATGTGCTTTGTTATGCTTGAATGATTCATTTGCAGGTCACCGTGTGGCTTTACAAACAAAAATCATTAGTGTGAAGTGGTCAGGTTCAGCGACTGGACTGAGAGTCTCTGAAAGTCCTTCAGGAAGCCTGGAGAACTGTTCATTAAGACTGCATTAAAAATACAGTCTCGCTCTTTAGAAGCAAAATACAAAGAAATGAGGCGTTGCTCACGACTTTTGCACGGTACTTGTAATGGAATGCCATTAAAAGCATTTACTATCAATGACTTCACGATATATCCATATATTTTGACACCCCTTCAGCACCCTGATGCTTCTTACCTGCGGCACTACAAGGATGTCAGAGAAAATAATTGAAGCATCAAATGGAAAACGTCTCAGCGGCTGTGGAAAAAGATAACCTGCCTGTCAGTGTTACACATTTAAACAGCCATAAGAGCAACAATGTCAGCCTGTCATTGCAAAACCTTCATGACAATTTTCAGCTGGAAAAAAAACCAAAAAACTTTTACTGTAAACTAATGTAAAGAAAAAGTAATTTGGGGAACTTCTGTTCCACACATCATGAATCTTTCCACACTGTACAGACCTTGCTTCTATTTCTCAATCGACTTTAATGTTTGTTTATTTGGAAAATGCGTTTTTCCTGTATATTTTTACTACCATAGATTAGCCTCTTCAAATTTCTCTTTAATTTTATAGTATTTGTTGTTAATTTCACTACATGTTGTACTTGTATGACAAGTAATTTTGAATCATGAAAAACTGGCATTTTCATTTAATGGAATTTTAAAACGTCAAACAGTAAACAGTTACAGCAACAGTAATTGCAGCTGTGTCTGGGGCTGCTGACCTGTAGTGTGAGTTCACAGCAGGCTTCAGGGGAGCGGCATGTCTCAAAGAAATCCTTCCCTGCTCTGGATTCCCTGAACTCTGTGGAAGGTTCATATAGAGCAGGCATGTCAAACCTGGGCCACAGCTCTGAAGAGATTAGTGTTTCCCCCTTTTAACGCTCTAAACTCAACCCATGAGGGCCTGGTTAAATAGCTAAGGCGTTTTTAATGAGAATATTGTATTGCACTGTATTGCTGGGCAACTGGGTGAAAATTATATCATATCACACTTTAATTACAATCTGTAATTATTGCAAGAATTTTATGATGGTTAATTATAAATCTAAATAACATAAAATCATTGATGTTGTCTAGTGTAACCCAAATTATTCATGGTTAGAATAAATAAAACAGGTAAATGTAGACACAATTACCTGGCAGGTAGCGACCGGCCTGTCTCATACACCACACCGGGACATGCTCGACCTCCTCTGAACGTGCTGCTCGCAGGAACGTGTCATTCCTGAGCTCTGGAAAGTCCTTAGGCCTGCGGAGAAGAGAAGCATAACTGGCAATGTGCATCAATGGCGGAAAACCATTTACTCACACAACACAGGCTGAGACCACCAGCAGGGCATTTGTACTGGGCCCATTGTGTTCAAACCAGGAATTTTTTTTGGGGTCGATTCTGATACGATTATTATCAATCAAAAAGTCTGAAAAACGATATTTGGAAACAATACACATTAGCAGTTAACTGTGTCAAAATGCCTTTAAGCGTTTTATGATCAATAACATTATGATAAATAACATAAGGTGGATAAGGTCTGGGGCATCTGAATGCTCCCACTTTAACAAAATGTAGCATAAATAATGCACGGCTCACCTTAAATTAGGGCTGAAACGATTATTCGAGTAACTCGAATAATTCGATTACAAAAAATGTAATGCAAAATCTTTGCCTCGAGGCTTTGTTTAATTTATGTAACCAACGTCCGTCTATTTAAAATGTCTCTGCTATCGTATCACTCCCGCTTTGTACACTACTGCGCAGCTCAGGTATCACTGTTTCACATGGACTGTTTTAACTGACGCGCATTTCAGAGATTTAAGACGGCGCGTTTACTCTGCTCTCTACGGAAATGACGGAAAATGAAGATCCCGGTGTGCGTTAAAGGCAGAAAGTGTCTAAAATGTGGGACCATTTTACACTGCGTAAGGCGGACAACGTAGTGCAGTGTATACATGGTAAAACTGACCTGGCCCACCACAACAGTACATATGTATGGGGAAGGCGTGTTTTGAGATGTAACTTTTCAGTGTGTGCGTGCGTGTGTGAGTGTGCGCGCGAGGGAGCGAGAGATGAGTGAGATTTGCCCTCTTGCTACTTGTCATGCCTCGTCACTATCAAATAATAAATAATAATAATAAGCCTACAAATAATAAGCCTACAAATAATTACATATACGGCATGGTCTAACAAGCAGCAGTGTTCATATCAGTTAGCAATCCGCGACCTTGTAGAGGCTCCGAACCGCTTGGAGAAGTACAGTTCACGTGAGGATGCTTTCTGTTCAGGTGCTGCAACTTTGTATTCTTCTCTACCTACCTACCTCATCTGGATACTGAACTGTACTGTTTAAGTTGGATTACTAGTACTACTTGAATTATATATATAATTCATGCACATCATAAATATATTATTTGCTATTTTGTACCTTTATACTTTTTGTTATTCATTCTTTATTCTCAGACGGGCTATTGCAGGGGGTACACCCCTTTTTCCTTTTTTATTAAGATATAACTAAGGATAAATAGTCTAACCTATGTTTGTGAAGTTGTATTTCATAGTTTTTTCATGTACATCATAAATATTTCACGGTTCATTAAATGGACTTAGTTCTGGAGCCAATAAGTCAAAGGTTTTAAGGTTTGATCAAGGCTTGATTATGAAGAGTGGGAAGGGGTATCCAAGCTTGGAAGATAAAAGATATTAACCTGGAGTGCAGTAGAATCTCATGTATATAATCATCACAATAGCACCACAACAGCATTAACCAGTAATTGCACTAGAGGTTAATATATTTTATCTTCCGAACTCAGAGGTCCCTTCCCACTCCTTCTTATAATCAAGACCTGCAGTCATTTCTGGAGAACAACTGGACAGAGAAGATAAGCCCCTCCACCAACAGAGAAGTAACGGTCAACTTCATAAAGTGATGCTTCAGGCCAAGATAAGGTGACATTTACTATGGAAAGCAGAAACAACAGATACATTCAAATGATTCAAGTAAAACAATGTTCTGCATCATCTGAAACATCTTATTCTGAAAGGCACAATTAAGGTCAACTCATGATTATGGGAAAAAAATTTTGCTATAATCCTTATAGAAAAGCGCTGCCAGTAAAATGGGATGCTCGGAAGCAGCTGCACATGAGCCTATGGGCAACAAGCCCCTCAGCACTGGGTTTGGAGTGACGTTTGCGATCCAGAATTAACCATCCAATATCAGTCTCACTGATCTCACTAATGTTTTTGTGCTTGAATGTAACCAAATCCCCACAGTTCCAACATCTTGTGTAAAGTCATCTCATGGTAACAGTACTGACTTTTGAGGTTTGCCAATTCATTGTGGGAACAATGATTTTTCAAAATTTCTGCATAATTCAATCATTAAACTGTACACAAAATTACTCAAAATGGTTTGACATGAAACGGAAAGTTGGGACTCTTACAGAGCTCTGCATGTCTAATCTACACAGTCAAATCTATTGTAAATATATAATTTTTTTAATTTACACTTTTATTTTTACTGCAGCCGTTATTGAAATAACAATACTTTTACTACTGATTTTAGGCTTCACCCATCTCTAAAGTTACACCGCAAACTACCACACTAAATAATACAAAACAGTCCAGTGCCTTTATAAGCATATTATGAACTGCAGTACGAACAATATTAAAGTGTTTGAGTGTTTGGGACGCAGCCCGCATCTCCAACTTCCAGGTCTTCAGGAAGGAAAACATACTCATAAGAACAGCCTTTCATAATAATACACCTTCATTTAAACAGCACCATCAAAAACTGTTACAATGTTACTAAATGCCTGCAGCAGCGTTACACTTTATAACACTAGAATTGTGTAACTTACACAATGAGATCGTCCTTGTCCATAACTGCTGTCCAGAATGATAAGCGTCCAATCCGGACCTGTAAGTGTACGTCTACACACACATACACACACTTCTCTCTCTCTCCTGAGTGTGTAGGTGTTGTGCTACAGCTCGTCCCCCCAGCACAGCACGACACCAAGGACCCTTTACTGCCTCCGATTCCGCCTGATTGAAATCATAGAGCAGAAAGACGACATGGACAAAAGTATTGGGACACACCTGTTTTTCAGGGCTAGACCAGTCTTAATGCTTCAGCATACCAAGACATTTTGCACAACACCATGCATCCAACTTTGTGTACACAGTTAGGGGAAGAACTTTTCTGTTCCAGCATGACTGTGCCCCAGTGAACAAAGGTCCATAAAGACATGGTTGGATGAGTTCAGTGTGAAAGAACTTGACTGGCCAACATCAATGCCTTGACCTCATAAGTCCCACAGAAACACTCCAAAATCTTGTGGAAAACCTTTCAAGAAGAGTGGAACCTGTTAGAGCTGCACAGGGAGGACCAACTCCATATTAAAGTCTGTATTTGAATGCAGTGTCATTAAAGTCCCTGGTGCTGTAATGGTCAGGCGTCGCAATACTTTTGTCCATGTGGTGGAGATTGCTGACTAAACTCTTAGAAATAATTTTAAGTGACAGCACACATTTTGAATCTTTATTTATTTATATGTATGTTTCTCTTGTCTCAGAGCACACAGTTTCATCTCTTTTTAAAGTTTGATCTCAGGCCTTTATGTACGTCATATTTCAGTCCATCCATATCCATATCGTCCATATCGAATGCTAGAGGACTGAGGGGGTGCAGGATCTGCCTAGTGACGCATGTTGATGTACCACCTCAATGACGTTACATGTGCAAGGCCATGTTGACGTGGTCACGTGACCGGGAGTCCAGAAATACTAGTTGTCAAAATAAAAGCTGAAATAAAATAAACTAAATTGTAATACAGACGCATGTTTTCTTAAAACATCTTTAATGCTACATTTACTTAATTGGCAAGTTTTTTTTTATCGAGCATACATGAGTTTAGATTTATACAAATACACTTAAAAAACCCCAGAAGAAACAGAGGAAAAGGAATAGATCGAAATAAAATCTAAACATACAAGGGAGCATCATTTTACAGGCAAGCAGATAAAACTTCAATTTGAAGAAACAGTTTGATCTTACTTAAACATAAGCAAGCTGGGAGATAAGCTAAATATAATTTCTATTTACACATGTACACGACCTCCTGCCATCGGCAGCTCAGGCCCTCAGGGCAAATAAGTTGTCTTTTTTGTCTTTGAAAAACTATTTTTGGAAATTCATAATATTTGTAATTTATATATATATATATATATACATATATCATATTTGATTCACTGTTACACCCAGTGTTGCTGGAATCACAATACTAATTATGCTAGTATCTGCATAAAAAACAAAGACAAAATCATTGAAGCAAGTTTAAGGGCTATGTTTTATTTTTTGTTCATTTAGTAGGTGAATTACACACAAATCTCTGAACAAAACATTCTGTATCATCAGATTAAATGAAAAGAGATTGAATTGTAGTATAGTTCATTATTTAATCAGTTCATCAAAAGACTGTACAAATATACAGAAAATGGAAATTAAAATAAAGGATCCTTTTTTATTAAACAAAATAATTTATGTGCAAAGGATAATGTCATTAACAATATTTGATCCTAAATTTAATAATACAGAGAAGCTGTAATTACAAGTGAAGGAGAAAAACACAAGGGTATCATTAATTACACTTGTACTGTTAAACTTTAGTGTGAGCGCTTAGAGCTGTTCATAACTGTAAAAAAACTCAAAGCACAGCTTCAGTGAGACCAGGCCGCTGTGGTGAACATTACGTAAAAAATCTGTGAATATGTGAAATTCAGATGCTGCAGTTTGTAAACTCTATGTATGACTTGATTTAATAGTAAAATTATGTTCAGAACTGTGGACACTAAAACTAAACAGAGGAAAAGGAATAGATCGAAATAAAATCTAAACATACAAGGGAGCATCATTTTACAGGCAAGCAGATAAAACTTCAATTTGAAGAAACAGTTTGATCTTGCTTAAACATAAGCAAGCTGGTAGATAAGCTAAATATAATTTCTATTTACACATGTACACGACCTCCTGCCACCGGCAGCTCAGGCCCTCAGGGCTGCTGCTGATACTGCCCTTCAGTGGCAGTGTAGAAATCGTCCAGCACGCTCTGGATGTAGTCGAAAGTGGGGCGGTCGTCCGGCTTACTTTTCCAGCAGTTGTTCATGATGTCATAGAGTTCAATGGGGCAATTTTCAGGGCGGGGCATCCGGTAGCCACGCTGCACAGAGGTCATGACTTCACC
>JBBPCX010000040.1:27544449-27563476 GCA_037974365.1 Hydrocynus forskahlii | reverse complement strand
AGAGAGAGAGAGAGAGAGAGAGAAAGACAGTCTTACATTTAATACAATTTGCCATATACACACACACACACACAAACACACACACACACAAAACACACACAGTACAGATTAAAAGTTTGGGCCCACCTTGGGATTTTTCAAATACGCTGGCCTTTGAAAATTTTATAGAATAAAACATTAGAAATACGCAAAACAAGTGTAACTAACTGGTTTTGAAATGTAATGTTACAATATACACTATTCATGCAATTTAAATGATTTGAAAACTTATTTATGAGTACCATCCCTTGCCTTTATCAGAGCAGCAGAGATTTGCGGCATTCTTTTCAGCAAATTGTGTGTGTGTGTGTGTGTGTGTGTGTGTGTGCGTATTTATATATATATACACCGTATATATATATATATATATATACATATACACCAGCAGAGGGCAATGGAGATTCAAAGGTTCCATTTACCATCACTGCATTACCATTTACCACTAACATGTTGCCAGCTAAAAGATTAATGAAGCATGTTAGTAAGTAATTCAGACAGTTCATCAAATTCTAATGCACGTGCCATTACCTGGATACGGGATTTTTCCGTATGTTATAATTTCATAAAGGAGGATCCCGAAAGACCACATGTCGGACTTGATGGTGAAGGAGCCGTAGTTGATAGCTTCTGGTGCTGTCCATTTGATGGGGAACTTGGCTCCTGTAACACACATTTACACATTCATTACTTCACACACAAGCTGCTCAGATAGTCTGCAACTGTTCAGAATGCACATACAGGAGGATAAAACCTGACGCAGCATTTAGACCACAATTCAGTGGCCTACAATTCATTCTGAGGATGACCTCCAAAATGTTGCTGAAACGCTGAATGCACCAGACCTGTTCTCGGAAAGAGGTGTAGGTCATAGGCATTTTTTTTACAGGGGTGCAGTTCACCTACATCTGACCAGAGATGAAACTGTATTATCATATTAACATGTCTGAAAACAATATAATGTGAAAAGAATCAAATAATTCATGTTTCGGTTTGTTGGTAGTGAAGGAGAGACAAATTTATGTTAAGTAATTAACCCTCTGGCCCTCCTCGTTTTTACTATACATTCAGCTTCCTCGTGGACACTTTTGGCCAATTGAAACCCATGAAAACTACATTTTTAAATTCCTTGTTATTTACACTGTTAATTCATACAATTTAGGTTAAAATGCTTTCATTCTAAACTCAACACTTGAGAAATGTAGTTTTTAGTGTTTTCTTCCAGATTATGTCATTTATCTATTTTTGGCCAAGCGTGCACTTGTTAGTAAACAACCTCAAAAATGGCCATTTTCTCTATTCTTAGTGCTGCTGGGGCCAAAAATTGAACAAATCCGTTATCTGACATTCTTAAGATCACACCTATGTCAAAATTGTATCATTCATTTGTTACATTGGAGTGCAGTAAGCCATCATATTCCCCTATTGGAAACTAAGATTATTATATAAAATTGCTCGCTTGGCCAAAATGGATAAATGACATAATCTGGAAGAAAACTACATTTCTCAAGTGTTGAGTTTAGAAAGAAAGCGTTTTAACCTAAATTGTATGATTTAACAGTGTAAATAACGAGGAATCAAAAAATGTAGTTTTCATGGGTTTCAACTGGCCAAAAGTGTCCACAAGGGAGTAGAGTGTTACAACTGGATGTATTGAGCATATTATTGATATATTTAATGAGTTGAAGTTAATTTAAAGATCTGAAAAAATTCCAGACCCTTGGGAAGTTTCATTTCATATGCATTAACACAGCTAAAACGGTCAAAAAAGAGAGTGAAGTGGACAAAAATGTCCCACAGGAGGGCCAGAGGGTTAAACCATCTGCTTCTTCTACAATATTGTGGCTTTCACAGCAGCAGCTTCTCCTACAGGCTTCTGCTGACACAGTAACACCATCAAAAAGATAGGAGGTAATATCTCGTTTAAAAACCCTTGAATGTTTATTTACTGAAACTAAAACATCAGTCAAATTTGAAGCTGTAAGACATATTATGTCATAATAATGAGAATCCATGACTTATGACTTAATCTCTAAATCACAACTTAATATCTTAAAACCGAGATACAACTTAGTATCCACGAAAATGAGTTAGCACCTCATAATTATATTTGCAAAAAAAAATGAGACAATATATCCAAATTATCTCACAATATCTCAGAATATTGACATTGTGTATACATAGGCCTAATTATGACATAATTAGGACAGCATCTTTCACTATAATGAAAAAAGTTCTCATAATTCACATAATATCTCATATCTATTGCTATCTCATAATTTTGACTTTTTTATGGCGTTTATATGAAACACAAAGTTAACTATTTTGTAGAATGTTACCATTAGTCATGACTTAACACCTAAAAATGATCAGATGCTCTCTCATGATGAAAACAAAGCATCTAGTCACAGATGTCATTAAGATACACCAAAATAATGAGATACTGTTTCATGGTTATGAGAAACCTTACTATTATTGTCCTCATTATGAGACACAAACTCACAATAATAAGGTATTACGCCATTATTATGGGAAAGGTTCTTTTTTATTATAACTTACTCAATTGTTTCTTTCAAGTGGTAGAAATAGGCTTCCTTAAGTGTGTGAGAAAAAAATAAACCACCACCAAGCATAAATCTTGGCCTGTAGTTGTTTGACCACCAGATATGAGCAGAGCCCACCTTCTCTGGCCGTGTACTGGTCGTCCTCAATGACTCTAGCCAGGCCAAAGTCAGCTATTTTACACAGCAGGCTTTCCGACACCAGCACGTTGGCTGCTCTCAGGTCTCGATGGATGTAATTCTTCTTCTCGATGTATGCCATGCCCTCCGCTATCTGCACACAGAGCATATCACATAATGTAAAAAACAAAAACAAAAAACAAAACAAGCATGCTTAAGCAAGCCTAATGCTACACACATAATCACACTGGCCATGAACAATTTAGTGTTTATGGGTCCAATGGTTTAGAGAGTGTTAGAATGAGTTTTGATCTTTCCCAGAAAATGCAGATATGAACCTGCTTGATTTCAGCTGAGCTAACACACAGTACTGTCGGACATACAGGGACAAAAAAAGGGTCTCACTTCTCTATTAACAATCTATTTCATCCTCGGAAACAGGATGTACAACTTGAGCAGAAAGTGGTCTAGTGGAAGAGCTTTAGCACAGGCAGATGACGTCACTTTGGTTCTTTTCTCATTTCTCATTCTTTCCTCTAGACTAATTTCATGTGTTCCCAGCACCTGAGTTACAAAATTAGAGTTAGGTTTCTCATTCTCAAGTCCTCCTGGGGCTCAAACAGCTGTTTTAGAGGAAGACAAAGATAAAGCTGGAAACAGAACCAGAGCTGGGATACACTAAAGACCAGTATGGCCATTACTGTAGAGCTAACAAACTTGAATAGCAGAGTTTTAAAGCAATAAGCTGCTCCAGGCCATGTATTACCACCCTGCCTTGTGCCCCTACATGCAAAATCACTGTAAAGCAAATCTAAATCACAGTATGACAAAACACACCAATGCTCAATAGATAATTATGATCCTTATTGATAGATAACACTTTATTAGACCTACAGGTGGGAAATTTGCATATTAATCATTAATAATAGCAATAATTAATAAACAACTCCTCTAACTTGGCACACTGTCAGGGATGCTTCTCCTTCCGTTCCATTAAGGACACCTAATATTGAGTCACTGTGTTGAGACGATTGTTCCAGTACTTCTTTTTTTAAAAGTACTACGCTTTAAAATGAGCTACATTTACTTAAGGCACCGGCACTGAGCATCTAAAAGTGGCCTATCACACTTTAACCAAGCCCACACCCCATAAGCCCACAGGAAGTAATACACAGCTAACACTGTATGTGAGGGAGTCCCATTTCAGGCTAGTTTTGTTACAGGATCATTAATTGTTATCAACTGGTTATCAGATCAGTGCCATCTGTATTTGTAACCACTGTTTTAATGAATATAAAGCCACTTCTGTTGCAGGCACATGCATTAAAATGTCAATCTAATCTGATGCAACTACACTGCAGCTTTATAGGCTTTATTATTAAATTAGTAAGAGGTTGTACAACATGAGAAATTAAGAAATATTAGATCTTTAGACAATGATGAGTTGTAGGTAATTGCACCTTAAGAAAAAAAGTTAATAGCCAGATTAGAATTAATTACAGTATATACATTGTAACAATTTAAGAATTTCTTATTGTACATAATGAATACTTTCTTATTATAACAATTCAGGAACTTCTTATTATAACAATGTCTAATGTTCCCAATAAACATTAGAAACATTAAAATATCTTTTGGGTTCTAATTTATAGTTGTAAAATCTATACCATGTAAGACTCCACTGAATATATAACAGCAATTAAGCAACTGAATGACTCATTTTTATAGTTAAACTCATCGAGTTCTATTCTATCTTCACTGAACGCCACACTTTTTTTTCTGTGCTATTAAGAACGCTTGCTGTAAAAGAATCAGTCACGGTTCCTCTTTTCTTCAAGCAATGGAAAAAGTGACATCAGCATCGGTTTCCAAATAATGCACAAAAACACCAGCCAGATGCCTGATGTGTTACAACACTAGAGAAAAGAGGAAGAAAGCGCAGGACTGCGCACCCATTTAACATCTTACAGGGAGTAGTTTTAAAATGCACATTTTTTACCTGAGCTGAAAAATCGATCAGCTTGGGCAGCTGCTGTTTGGAGCCAGCATCACTTTTTAAGAAGTCCAGCAAGCTGCCTGGAAAGAGGAGAAAACATTCACAACTTAAGAACAGGAGTGTTAAAAACGACCCTGATGTCAGCTGTTAAGCTTAACAAGTATTCACAGTGTCATATTTTGCCATTGCATCATTGACATTACTTGTGTGATACTGCTGAATAATTAGAACCTGCAGAAAGAAGCTAATATACTGTTGGTTTCTACCTGTCCATTTTAAATGGCCAAAAAAGGGTGTGAAGTGATGAACTTGTCAGGAGTATTTAAAATGGCAATGGCTAATTCTAAGCTCAAATACTTCAACACTGCATTATTGATTTGAATGTTACAAAATGAATGATGACAAAGGAACACTAGTGACACTTCACAGATAGTAATTTGAATAGAAGTATCTGTTTCCGCACTCCCATGGTTACGAATTGCGTATAAAGTGCATTGATGCGTGATAAGGGGGGCTAGTTAACTGCATGGTTTGTCTTTCTCTCTCTCTCTCTCTCTCTCTCTCTCACTCATAGACAGATGCACACACACATAAACATACATGTATAATATACACAATAATATGTATAGCATTTGAGGGACTGGCAAGTCCAAAAATGAGTGGTCTGTGGTCCCACTGTGTATGTATGTGTACTGAATACACACACACACACACACACACACACACACACACACACACACACTCATAATACTGTGTATATAATATATATACACACACATATACTACTGTGTGTATATATATATTATATCTGAGGGACAGTAAAGTAAAACAACAAGTGCATGGTGGTCCTATTGGGCTGGGTGGGTGGGGATTGTCTCCTACAGAGTCAAATCACTGTTACTGTACCGTTGGCCATGAACTCGGTGATGATGTAGATGGGCTCGATTTTGGTGACCACAGCATAGAGGCGCACCAGTCGGTCGTGCTGGAGGGTCTTCATCAGGTTAGCTTCCTCAAGAAAGGCCTCCACAGACATGGTCCCTGGCTTCAGCGTCTTCACTGCTACCTTCGTGGTGTTGTTGTAATAGGCTGTAAAATATAAAAGGGTTTGGTTTGAGGGTGTATATTATTCCAAAGCTGAATTTGAGGGCTTCTGTGTTACTAAATTGAATAAAAAAGTGAATATTCCAACATGAGTGAGTGCACTCACACACTGTTGTACATTTTCATGGTGATCAACTTTAAACATTTTATTTTTGGCTGGTCGAGAACATGTGATGGTTCATACTTGCCTTAATAGGTTTCTGCACAACTACTAACATGGCCAGAATTTTACCCTTGTTCCAAAACACAAACTGTAATTTGGTTTTACTTCTTACGGGACTTGCCTGCTAATTAATCCTACTTAGTGTCAACATAACATTCTAGTTTATTAACTTATAAAAGCTAGGCTATTAAACCTACTTGCCATGTCCTCTCACAGCTTTTAAGTGTAAAAATAATTTATATTGATATATACCTTGAATCAAAAGACCTGCCTAGTAATACCTAAAATACACATCACAAAAATAAGCTCTTAACAGTATGCATCAAAACATATATTATACATCTCATAGTAAGACCACCAGGGGACCATGCAAAGCCACAATTTGAACCCCCTCTGAAAAGGGCTACTAAGGTCACTAGGCCTTGGAAGAAATGCTGACCATAGCCAGAGTATTTCCTATTTATCACAAGCTCATGCCACACAACAGGCTGTATCAGCAAAGATAGCAGAATTGCACACGTCTATCTGTCTCTTTCCTCTTTCATTGCTTAAAAGAGCAGCTCAGAGAAAAAGTCAAATGTACAATGTATGTCTTCCATCCTACTAGATCAACCAAAAATGATTTGATGTCTAAAGTTTGCTTCAATAGTTTTGCCCCAAAGCTACAAGATTCACGAAAGATCTACAAGATCTTCACCGAATACATTCAGACATGCTCCTCAAACCATGTTGTGATGGTCAGTAATCTCAAATGGAGTTGTTCATGTGTTTTCTGACAAATTGATATCTATAAACATGGATGAAAGTAGATCATCCAGCTAAAAACTGAAGAAGCTGTCATCTTGAGGTCTGAATTTTGTCAATTATGAGGACGTCTTGGCCAATTACAGTGTCAATTTGGTTTTTCAAGCATTCACACGACTCTCAGATCTTGGTTTAGCTGTCCATACACATCCTTATTTCTCGGTAGTGGTGAGTCATACTGATCTTCACAAAGACCATAGAAAAGTGAAGTGATATTCATCCCTCTTTCTTCAATGAGTATTCATTTCTCAGAACACACATTTGCCTGATAACAACACTCAACATCGCCACTGTGCTTTGCATGCACTGCCCATGTGCCACACGCCTTCCAAACCCTCTCCACCACAGTTAAAAGGTTTGGAATGGATGTTTTCAATAACATAAAACTGAACCGATTGCAGATGCATGCATATGTTGAAGGTACGGATGATTTAAATGACTAGGGAAGCTGTGACAAGGATCAAGGAATAAAACAGTACTTAAATAAAGTACTTGAAATAAAACTGCCAAGCAGATAAAAGAAAAAAATATTACTCTAATGAATATAGTTATGTGTACGTTACAGATTTGCATGATTAAATAATCTATTACAGGTGAATTTCAGAGCAATAATGGGGGGCAAAGCACCAAAGCGAGACGTAACAAATGGGATTGTGTAATATAGCAGGAAGCTTTCCATTCAGCTACCAGCCATGAAAGGTTATAAACCTGTGTGTGCGAGTTTGTTAGGCCTGGCAGTGCACTGGTGGTGGGGTCAGGAGGAAACATCTTGAGCGCACGAGGTCCCACTCCATTTGTATATTTGCAAAGTCAACCGCTTCCTGCGATTCATCCTGACTGCCAAGCGGGAAGACGGCGCATGAATAATAATGACATCCATGCAAATCTGACGCCGACTGCACTACAGCTTCCCCCTGTGATCCAGCAGATAGGGCCTCTGTGGGTGCAGTTAGCCCACCCAGACCCACAACAGGAACAGGCACCATTTGACTAAAGCAGCTTACCGCCGATTGTTCCTAATCCAAATTTAGACTTTAAGGAATAAATCTGAACCTGCAGTTTTGCCGCTTATGCTAAACCTTTTAGCAGGAATCCAAAAATGAGTCATAAACTGGGCCAATACGCAGAGACGAAGTTGTTGCGATATTTTCACTGCCATAAGAAGAGCTACACCGTTTATAAAAGTGTGCTGCCCTTGACCTGCTGAACATTTCAAGAAAATTTTGGAGAATTAAGCCTTTCGAGCTTCACATAAGTATATTGTAACTGTCAGGGGGAAAAAACTTGACAGAGGAAGGAAAAACATTTCTTTTAACTGGACTTAATGGAAGAACATAGAATTCCATATCATTTTTGAGCTCTTCTATAGTTCATTGGTCACACATTTTTTACATAATGTCAATGAATGGCCCTTTTATTGTGTCCAATTCAAAAATCAGTCTGGGCTGAAAAATTCCTTGAGCGTGAATGGGTGGATTTATGATGCTGCAAGGTAAATAATAGGATCTGTAAATGTGCGGTTTCCGAACCAATTCAAAACAAGCTGTCAATTTAGTATCCGTATTTCGGTCATTAGGAATGAAAAATGAATGGAACATTTTGAAACTTTAACAGTGTTAAAAATCTATATTAAATTTGGAAAATATGGAATCTGAAAATATGTTAAAGTAAAGAACAAAAGTATGATTTTACAGGTTTTTCTTCAGCGGTGACTATGTTGTATCCTGTAAAGTAAACACACAGACCAAATATAGATACATATATTTGCAGTGTGGCTGTGGTCTGGTCTCAACTATGTTGTGAGCACTGTGATACCAAAATGAAACGGAAATCCTATATGTCTCATAATGAGTCAATCTGCACTGGTTGTCAAAAGTTTGAGGACTCTTAACTTCTCAAAATGGTTTTAAGAATATTGTCTTTATTAGTAAGTTAACACTGTTAAACAGAAAACAAAAAAAACGGTGCCCTTTTTTGTTGCAAGTACAAGAGCAGCCAACAAAAAAGAATGAGTCCAAAAGTCAATCATTTCATCCCATTGTTGTGATGGCGGCCCTCATCAGCATTGAGTTTTCAATATGTGCACTTAACAACAGATTGGAAATGGAAGAAAGTACACTCCCATTCTCCAAGTACATATTGAAGCTACACTATATGTCCAACAGTCCTACATTCTCGACTCTTCTGGCAAGGCTTTACAATAGATTGCCATAAGGATTTGCTTGCAGCCGCCAGAGCTTTTGCGAGATACTGATGTTGGATAATTAGTTCTGGATCACAAACACAACTCATCCCAAAGGTATTTTAATGGAGCTTCTTCACCCCCGAGAACGAAGTTCCCCTGCTCCACAGCCCAATGCTGGGGGGCTTTATTCCCCTCTAGCAGATGCTTGGCATCAGAAATGGTAATCTGAGGCCCATGTACAGAGCTCCAGAACGACCCATTGTATTCTATTTATAATATGAAGATTTTACAAGTTCTGAGTGTGTAGCTGAACACCTTTTTCAGAAATGGGCACCACTTAAAGTACCTTAATCCATTTCTGCAGAAAGGTAACAGACTTGTCTGACTTTTTGGGTAATATAATCAACTCAAATAATTAAATTCTAATTCTAATTCAAATGTAATTATTTAAAAATGCAATAAAAACCCTCAACTGCAGGACCTGAAGAGATGAAGAGACTTGAATTTTAGCTCAGTAGTCAGGCTTTGAATCTGGTTTCTTTATTTTTTCTGTCGCACGTGCACACAGAACCAGATAAACTGCCTGCATAACAGAAACACGTCAGAAACAGGTCAACTTTCAAATAAGTATTTACCAGTAAACAGACTCCATGTTAAAAAAGAAACACACTGTTCTTATTAAAAGATTACTGAAGCACTCATATCATGTTGTCAAAACTTTTGCTGATTTTCCAAACATGCTCTTGTGAAACAGATCTCCAGAAAGGTAGCGTCCTATTAATGTCATTGTTTGTGTTTGCTGTACTTTCTGTATATAAAACTTCTGTACAAAAATATTATACACACACACACACACACACACACACACACACATATATATATATATTTTTTTTCTTATTATTTATTTATTTATTTATTTTCAAGAAAATATTGACATTTTTTAAAGTATTTGTCTTCATCCACTTACCCATCCACACCTCTCCAAACTGCCCTGCCCCAAGCTTCTTCACCATCTTGATGGATTCTTTGGAAATCTCCCATGCGTCTTTATCCCAAGGCTTCTGGGCTTTAGGCTTCTCACAGGGCCTGTCCAGTTTACGGCACAGTCCATCTGGTTGCTCTGTGAACAGACACAAATACACACAAAACACACCCTTGAGATTCTAAGCTTGAAAATGGGAAGTTAAAGACTGTAGCAACTACTGTTTTACTTCCAAAGACTGCAGAAACACATGGTTCAGTCTTCAAGTTTCTGAATCGAAACTAGCAAAAAGTGCTCCACTGGGTCCAGGAAACCTACTGTGGTAATGTTGTAACATCTTGTGGATGTCGGGAAATGTGATTTTGGGGGAAATGTAGTAGCCACCGTTGTCCAAGCTGCGGATCTTATAATGTTTCACAACGTCTGAACCCTGCGGACTCACATCCCGGATAGACAGCGAATAGCTTCCTGTAAAATATTACCATTGAAGGCCTTATCAGAGGCTCTGGGATACCGTCTGGTCATAAAACAATGTGTTTCCATCATAAACTTATTGGAGACAAATAAAATCTAAAATATTAAAAGAACTAACACTTTTGCACAGACTACATTTTATGATAACCAAGTTAGTAATGACACAAAACATATAATAAATACTAAAATTAATACGTGTGTAATACAAACATGTCAAGCAAAAAATGTTATTTATATAAAATTATAAAGAAAACATATTATTATATGAATTAAAATAGTTGTAATATATTTGATCAAAAGATGTTGACTAAAGGTGCAATAACATATTAAATTAAAAGCATTTATAGAACAACTAACCTTTGGATGTTTCACTCTCTCTGATGAGGTAGGAGCCCGGTTTATTAGCTGGCGCTAACAGTTGTCTCTCTGCATCTTTCCTTGTGATGTCCTTGAAGAACCATCTGCAAAGCAGAGTAAAAGAAATGTGACTGTTGTGCTGTGTTTCTGTGGAACAAACCCGTGGAGTACACGGTTAAAAGGAGGGTAAGATCTAGAACAATCTAGTGCACGCACTCCTCCGTCTCCATGGTGTCAGCCTGGGCCACGTAATTGGAAGGGATGAACCCTTCCTTCCTTGTGGTCAGAGATTTGGCCTTCCACCATTCTCCATGCCTGCCAAACACACACAGAAAAATGACAACGGTCACAAAAATACAGCGATAACCCATGATGCACCAATCAGAGTTTTAGAACATTTAGAATTGATAAGAATTTCCAAATGCAAAAATAGTTACGGTCTATCTAAGGGATAATTCATTGTAAAAATAACTGTTAAATCAAAATAAACTGGAGGAATTTCACAGCAAAAGAATGGTTTCCTAAATAATCATAATACTATCATTAGAGCTTAGAAAATATTTTAAATGAAATAACATAAGTGCACTTACTCTTCAAGTACTTTCAGCTTTTCCCCCTTTTTAAACCCCAGGTCATCAGGGTGTATGGCCTCATACGGGTACAGAGCGATGACTATTTTACCCTGCTCGCTTTGCTCTGTGGAATGAAAGAAAAAAAGTTTTTCGTTTCACACGTGTGTGACTTCAAAAGGAAGTAGAGAGAAATTACAGAGACTGTTATCACCTTCCATTTTTTGGAACATCTGACCAGGCAGGAGTCCTGGAGGAAGAGAATTATTCTGCAATTGGAAAGCCAGAGGTTAAAATGTATTGCAAGAAGACTGTACAAAGAAAGTAGGGGTGTAACAATAGACATGCAGCCAGGATATGATTTTTGATGCTGAGGTGAAGATTAGAATGTTATTACATTAATAAAATGTCTTGATCAATAGAGAAACTAGGTCATTTGTAGAGAATAAAGTCCCATCTTTGGGATTAACTCGTCCACTCCAGTCATATATCCCATAGAACTTATAATCAGTTTAAAAAAACAAGTCCTATCATTTGAAAATTTGAGCACTGAGAATGCATGGAATGTATTAATAACTGACACTGGATTCTATGTATGCACCCTTAAAAAAGACTGGACTGCTGATACAGTTTTAAATTAAAATGCATGTTTCAAAAATCTTGTTATTTTCAAGTACCCAGCACTGTATTGAAATTTAAGTTGCACTCTTAAAAGAAATCTCATACTGAATCCCATTTCCAATATGACTCATTTGTAATATGACGGTCCATTCACACATACTCCTGATCTACAGTCATAACTCGTATCTAGCCTAAAATACATGGCCCTCTACGAGTGTAAAGTCACATGAGAAGACTTTTTTTTGTGTTTTCCCCCCACCTGACTCGCTACTTACTATAGTGTGAGGTTTAGGGGAGGTTGGATCTCGCACATATACCGTTTTTTCAGATCGCAGAGACTCGCGCTTCTTTACACCGAGCACCCCTCCATTCTGGCCGTCACCAAGCTTGGATTTTTTACAACCCATGATTTCTGGTAGGGGCAGAAACAAAAAACAACATGACATTAACACATTTGAAGTCCACAGTTATCATCACACAGTGTGGTATCATACATTATCATCTATGTCTCACTCATTTAAGCAGTCAGACAAAGTGTATCAGTCCAGATTGTTTGTGCTTGTAATAAAAAAGGGCCATTTTTTATTGTTTACGATCAAAAAAAGGAAAAAAATATTCTGAAATATTTCACTTAAAGTGTTTAGATAAAAATCTAAAACCACTCATACCACACAAACACTATATGTTCCACTGTAGGAAATACACACAATTTCACACAATTTTTTTACACATCTGGATCAGATTTATTTATTTTTCCATCAAATATTTGATCCAGCCTAATATGGAGATATCCATTGATACTAACAGTTCATCTCTCAATACAGAATGTAAACTGAATGTAAATCTAATCACATTTCTTATTATGTCATTAATTTCTTAATTACAATAATAATTCTAGCTGTCCATGGGTTATTAATTAAGTCTCACAAATACAGTAATTAAGTCATTAAAGCTCAACTAGGATTAATGGATTTTTCAGGTTTGTTTATTTTATATGTATTATATGTATTTAAACAGTTCTGACATTTGCATTTAACAACGCAATATAAAAAAATTAGAAGCTTCTTGAGAGATTACCAGATTAAATCGATTATTCCTTTAGACATTAATTGGAATTTTATTTATTTAAATGGAAAATTTCAGCGTAATCCTTCAGGATCTTGCAATAAATTCTTAGGATATGGTCCGTTTGATTTACCAACAGTTCATTTTATCTACAATGTGATCTCTCAATTAAATAAAGAAGATGAATTAATGAAATAACAGACGTTGAGAAGCAAAACAATGGCTCTAAAAGGTCAGATAAGAAAGCTTGTTTGAAACTATGTGGTGTTGTTCAAACAATAAAACTGGACAAACTAGCCCAAGAGAGATACTCCATGGCTGTGTTTATACTTCCTACAATATGATTATTGCAGACTGCTGGGTCAGGTGATATCAAAACAATGACACTTGCAATGGAATACTGTTACAAGTAAAAGTAATATGCATGTGGAGCCCCTATTACGTATGTTTTCATGACTATTTATGTCTTTGAGGGATGTTTTCCTTTATCATTTTAACCCAGAGAAAGAGCAAAGCTCACAGACCCATAAAACCATAAGGAAGTTCTAGATAAAGCTCAGATGGTCAGATTTAAAAATAAACCAGGAAAAAATAATTTCATGGAATATGATGAGGGGAATGCCACAACATGGCACAAAACTCAAGGAAACATGGTGGATGATCCTTTGCTCAATACCATCCTGTGTTTAGTCATTTGTAGCCATGGTTCAATCAGTAACGAATATCAACGCTGTACATTCCAAAGAAGGTGCCCTGCTGAGTATAAGTCAACAACAGCACGACGCCCTTCGGGTTTACACTAGGTAACTTCCTCCTACACAAAGAAACCAGTTTAAGGCTGGAGGAGCCATTCAAACATGGAATACTTCTAAAAATGATTTTAATATATTCTGTATTTCAATAATAAATGCAAGTGCATACCATTTTTATATGGAAGTATAGTATGATTTCACTCTGTGTTATCTTTAAACTTGAAACTACAAGAATCGTTCCAAACCAACTTGTTCATAAATGATTTCGGCAAAAAACGTTTAGAAAGAAATGGATAGGCAAAAAATCTTCTTCCTTTTTCCCCATACGTAGCTGATCTACCAAGAAAGTTCAAATTGTGCTTTTTTTGACTAGAAGCAAATAGTCACACAAATCATTTCTGTAAATACATTAGCTACGCTATATACCCTTTTCTCATAACTTTGTTCATTAGATTACACCTTGACATTGTTTATGGCAAGTATGTGATTAATTAATTATGCAGTTTTCATTCTGCCAATTTCCATCTGAGCTTCATTTACTTTTGACCTAAACTGACCCTCAGAGGGAACAGACTGTGCCTGTTATTAAAAAAAATCACCAATAGTTAGATAAGTATGGCCATCTGATCCTCCCGAGAGATAAAATGACTGACTATACACCCTGACTCTGATTCATGTGACACTGTTACAAGCTACAGCCTTAAAAGTTGTCATAGTTTAAAGGGTGAATTGTGATCAAAATGACCTAGTTTTTGACCACCTGAAGTAAATCTGTCAAGCAAAAAAACTTTCACTTTCTCCTGTTTAGGTGCATATTTTTTCTATATATATTTTTTCCATTATTAAGGCCAAGTGTGCAATGTGGTTTGCACTGGCCCATGTAACACTACAGAGGCATTCCCTAATAAAGCCCACTTGTTAATCAGGCATTAACCTCCAGCCTAGATAAAACTTGTTGATGATTTTTGATGATAAATGCATCATGGTTTGCATTGTCCCATGCAACACGTCTACAGCCCTCCATTGGAATGCTATTGCCTGGTTTAGGGTTTTTAGAATGCATTTACAAGTTGCCAGACAGCTGAGTGTTTCTAAAGTCTGAGCAAAGTTGTTAACAAAGCAATATGGCCAGACAGTATGCAGACCACCGAAGCTGCGTACTTCCTCCTTTAGCCAGTCTGCGTGTGGCTTTCAGGCCTCACAGGAAGGATAGAGTGTAGATGATAGCAAAACTGCATTGAAAACACAGCAGCTCAGGTCTGGCAGTTGCTCATACCTCAGACCACTCAGGGCCTGTTTGCCTATCTGCTAATTAAGGTCATGGTTAAAGAGCACACTGCTGTGATCAGTTTAGTCAGGTTTAGTTACTTGTATGGAATATAGCATAGTGTATTTCACTTTTTTCTACAGACTTTATTTTTTATTTTGTTTTTCTCTCTGTGTGCCTGTGCAGTCATAA
Source organism: Hydrocynus forskahlii (assembly GCA_037974365.1). NCBI lineage: Eukaryota > Metazoa > Chordata > Actinopteri > Characiformes > Alestidae > Hydrocynus > Hydrocynus forskahlii. Next base: position 27,548,228 of record JBBPCX010000040.1, on the reverse strand, counting down.
TTTCATAAATTTCAAAATTAGCAATTTCCTCCGGGATCAATACATTTGTCTGATTCTGATTGTTTGGGTACACTTTGGAAAAAATAAAGGTGGTTCTTTGGAGAGAAGAACCAGTCTTTAGTTATCTAAAGAGCCTCTGAGTTATGTTAGTGTGAAGAAACTTTTAGAGCTTGAAGAAACTCCACATAATTTATAGATTCCGTCCCAATTTAAGGTTTTCTCCAGAACTATACATTCAAGCCGATAACCACAGAGGAACCTTTATTAAGAGTGTAGATCTGGCATACAACTGGGCCCCAGTGGTATGGAGGATAAGAAGGCCTGGAATCAAAGTACTGAGCTATCTGTTCATCCATAACAGGTCTGGAGGGTGGATTCTTAAGCAGAATCTTTAAGCTGTTTCAGTCATTTAAAAAAAAGGAGAACTTTTCAGATCTTTACTCTGGTCTCCAAACATTACATGAGGTAAAGTAGACTCCAGAATGTTTGTGTTAGAGATCCAGTTAACATTTCCATTCATTAAAACAGAGCAGGAAAAAGAGATCAATGTTCATGGCAGTACGTGAGGTTGGAAAACACACATTTTCTAAAGCCTTGGAGTTATTTCCTATTTAGACCTTGCAGCAAGCTTTATGGACAGTGTACCAGCAGCCAAAATAGCGTAACTGGTGGGTGTCAAAAGAAGACCACATCTTGGTGAAATCAAGGTGAAAATGAAAATTAAGCTGAGGTAGAAAATCTCATTCAGCTACACCTTCATACTCAACTTCTACAGCTTCTATCAACACTAGGACACTGGGCCTCGTAAAAAATGCAATACATAGACTTTACCATATCCTGGGAGCCATGGCGTATAAACCTAACTGATTAACTCAAAACACCAATGCTGCTCATTACAAAAACATACATGGTATATAAGTATAGAAAAAAACACGTTTTATATCTTTATGATGCCATTATTTCTATGTTGAATTGTTCTACCTCAGTACAAGACATTTCTCACTGTTAGACTAGAAACGCAACCAAAGTTTCTACATCTCCAGGTTTTCGACAGTCCCTATATTCATGTCAACATCCACTTTTCTTTAAAGGTTTTCACTCGCAGTTGGACTTCAAAAATGATCTCATTAGGGCAGATACTACTGATTAATAATTAGTAAATAGTAATTATTGGTAATTATTTTGACATTCAATAATCAAACATGTAAATGGGTGTGTCCATCAGACTGTTTCCTGGTGACCAAAGAGGATATTTAAAAATCATCATACTAATTGCCAACTAATAACGATTCAATTAGAAAAGTTGCTTTTAATAGACTATTATAGACTCATGATAGCCCTCGAAACAACTCAAGATAATGAATTATAACAGGAAAGGGGAGTGGAGGTGGGTACTATGGCATACTATGGCTTTTCTAAAGCTTGAGCAGTTAAGATTTTCCACTCTAAGCACCTTTAGGACCTTGCATGAGGTTCCACATCCTTCCCTCAGGCTAGAATGAACATTAACCAGCAGGCAGAGGCTGCTCAAGCATAAAAACACAATGGTGTTATACAGTGGAGTTCACTACGCTGCTGAATGGTCATTTCCTACTTCAGTACTAGTTGAATACAGCATGCTGTTGCATTTAAGACAAAAAGAACATGTAACCAAGCCACGCAACTGGCTAACAATGAAGAAAAGATGCTCTACTGTCAAAATGTCTACTATCAAAAACTTCTCTGCCAGCAAAATTAAGGGACGCATCAGGACAAAACACACTCACTAGTTCTGCTGTACTAACAATTCTACGGGGTATTTTCCTCACTGACTTCATCTATTTCTGCTCAAATTTTTTGTGCTCCTTCTTCACTGGCAGCATTTCTTTGCTTTCATTTTTTTACTTGTACTTTTCTTCTGTTTTCGAAGTTTCACACTGATAAAGCTTTCCCAGAAAAAGGGAGAGAGAGAAAGAGGGAGAGAATGAAAAAAAAAACCCCACAGAGAAAGAAGTAGAGAAAGCTAGTGAGTGAGAACGGGGGGGAGGGGGAGAGAGAGAGAGAGAGAGAGAGAGAGAGAGAGAGAGAGAGAGAGAGAGAGAGAGAGAGACTATTACATATATACACACAAAAACAGCTCTCTTACCAGCGAAGTGAAACGAGGTCTAAAAGTGTAAAAAGCATTTAAAAGGCTGAAGTGAAGAAAGTGTGTGGAGTGGCTGAGTGAGCTCGTGCTGCTCCCCCCACGTCGCGAGGCTCATTGAAGTGGACTGCAGGCAGAAAGAGGAACCAAGTGTAATTGCCGCAACTTCCTGCTGCTCTTCTCTCTGGATTTGCATACAGAGGCGAAAAACTCGAGCTGTGACATTAGCGGGACTTTATGATGGGTCAGGTTACATTTTCCAGAGAGAGGCATTATCACCAGTGGTCTTACACAGCATACTAATAATTAAAGACCAAATGCCTTCACTGTACCGGGGCTTGTGTATGGAAGTCCCTATACAGGTCCCAGCCAGCAGGTGCTGCACCAGTGCACTGTATACCCAAAAGGATCCCTTCTGATCAAGCCATTCAGCTCCTATACATCACATTAAATGCATTTAGCTAACAGTACGACACTGTATAGACAAAAGTTTTGAGACATCTGACCATTACACCAACAGGGACTTTAATGACATTGCATTCAAATACCTAGACTGTAATATAGAGATGGGACCCCCTCCTTGCAGCTATAACAAAGTTGGAAGCATTGTGTTGTCCAAAATGTCTTGGTATGCTGAAGCATTAGGATTAAACAGTTCGCTGGAAGTAAGGGGCCCATCTGAATTCAGTAATTAAGAGGTGTTGTCCTTGCGATCAGAAAGTTGTGGGTTCGAATTCCAAGACTGCTAGTGGCACCTCTAAGGTACCCTTGAGTAAGGGACCATACCCACTGCTCCCCAGGCGCTGTGTTCCTGGCTGCCCACTGCTTCACTTGGGTGAATGGCTTAAATGCAGAGAATAATTTTGTGCTGTTCAAACTGTATACTGTGGCATGTTTACATATGACAAAAATGAAACATTTCCTAACTAAATGTACTCATTTGAATTCAGATGAAACATTGATAAAAAGGTAGGTGAAGTTTTGGACATGTGCATTCAATTATGGAAAAAAAAACATCTACTCAAGAATAGCGATGGTTATAAAGATATTGTCTTAAATTTAGAATAAAGGCCAGTTCTGGATTTTAAATCCAGTCTAACACAAACTTGCAGTGTCCACGGTGTTTTGAATTTACAAATTCTATTTAGTCTGAGCCTTATGCTTTATCTGGGTGTGGACCTCACCGTTGATTTTACTCCATGACTGGACCTAACACGTGTTTGGCAGGCTCTCAACTGAAGTAATAAATTAAACAACAACTTATTGCAGTTCTATAGTTCTCGTCTCCACACCTATAATGGAACAGTTTTCAGTTCCATGAGAGCAAGCACCACACACAGGTTCACACAAGATTAATTTTAATAAACATACGTAAATACATACAAACATGTTGTTACTTGTAAAAATAAACAATTATTACTACAACAGAAGAATGGCAATAAAATACACTGACTGTACAAGAGTCACTTCAGACTATAAGAAATCTGATCTGGTGTGTTTAAAACAAACAAAATAAAAAATTAAGAATCTGACTTTATCAAACTGCCGAAGTAAGCAGTTATTGTTTTCAGTTTGTTGTTGAGAAAATTCTGCTCCACTTCCACTTTCCCACCAGGGCCGGCAAGGGACGCAATCTATAGATACAGAGATATATATA
>JBBPCX010000040.1:27508137-27544349 GCA_037974365.1 Hydrocynus forskahlii | reverse complement strand
TAGTGAAATTGCACTCAGTTTTCCAAACAATGTGATTAACTAAAGTTTGTGATTTTGCAAGGGGGGGGGGATTACTTTTTCACATAGGGCCATGTAGGTTTGAATAGTTTTTTTCCTTAATAAATAAAATCATCACTAAAAAACTGCATTTTGTGTTTACTTGGGTTATCTTTGTCTAACATTTAAATTAGTTTGATAATCTGAAACATTTAAGTGTGACAAACATGCAAAAATGCAAGAAATCAGAAAAGGGGCAAATACTTTTCCACAGCAATGTATCTATCTATCTATCTGGGACAACAAAAAATTAAATAAATAACACCATTACAGCATTCAAGTTATGACAGCAATGAGCTATGATAAACAAATCTTTATGTAACTATAGCTGTTGTAATAGATATACTGACTGTGTTGAACTGGAGAATAATGATGATTAGAGAGAGGAAATTGATTTAAATACCAGTCCGGTGAACTGACACTTCATTAAGAATTCATAGCAGAAAGTAATGTTGTTCACAGACTCTGAACAAGACTTCTACACTGTGGCCACACACTTTCCTCTCTAGCCAACACCACCTCGCTACTGTGGTTTTACTGAAAGTAGCCCTTGTGCATGGTGGTCTAATTTAAGCCACCATGCACAACATAGCACAACGTGCCTTTAAAATGATTAAAGCAAATTAGCATCTACCATACATGTAACATATAGACCATTACCACATTTCCCAGTACATATAAAGCAACTGTAAACCTGTCGACTCAAAACTCACTTACAGAACACATTGGACAGATAATAAATTTTGTCTACCATTGTTTGTAAAAATATATTTTTTATTTTATTGACCAAAATGAGTTTTTATAAATTATTATTTTCTAGAGAGACTTGCAACTTAATACTCTTACAGAGTTAGACAAAGGCAGCGTAAAGAGTCTCGCCCAAGGACTCTTGCTGTAGTATGGTGCACTTGACCTGGCATATGTTGTAAAAGTGCACTGAAATACTGTGATACTGCAATGCAAAAATGTGACCGCGCATCATAGAGAATAAGCTGTATTAATTATGATTTTGGGATGTAACTGAATTGCTTACATCTCCTATTATACTAATGTGTGTAAGCTGAAGATTTTTACAGTAAAAAGGAGAAATTTCTACAGTACAAAAAGAAAGGTTTTCTTTGGCTCAGTTGGGTCCATGTAGTTGGTTAAATAATAAAAATGATCCTTTTACCATAATAGCTAGTTTGTGCTGACACTATTTTAAGGCTTCAAATATTAGCAAATTACAAGTAACGCATAAATGAGGAAAAAACCCTTCTAAGAGTTGCCAATCAACGCCCCAGTCCATCACACTGATGCTAACCCCACTAAGTCTTTTTCTTATCCTAACACAGTTGTAATCTCATAATCTACAACACAAAAACACAACTAAGTCACAGAAAAAGGAAAAGGACATAAATATACTCTACTTGTTCACTGTACTGGGGGATGCCAACTCTGTCACTCATATGCAGCATTACTGCGTATTCTTCCGCCGTGTGCAACCAAACGAGTTCGCCCCCCTAGTAAGTATGTATGATGGCGTAAGCAAAAACACTTGTGTCTCAATTTTTTTTTAGATTTTTAAGGGAGTGAGAGTTGTAAACTTGAAACATTGTATGTCGAGACTGTCGTAAATGAGGACCCCCTGTAATCTGACTGTGGACAGAATGCAACAGTACCCTCACTTTGTCATGTGGTATTCCATCCATGTATCCCTGAGGACACGGCACAGCAGGATTGAGTGCATTCCATGTAGGTGTTCCAATACGATATATGGTTGACATTCATATGAAATTTCCATAAGACATATGAGGTGGTGACAGCAGTGTGTGATCTAACAGAACTGAAGCAATGTCATTTATAGGCCCATATAAAAAGCCAAATAAAGCAGGGGTTTGTGTGATCCCAGCAAATACACACACATACATACATGCATACAAACACACACGCACGCACAAACATGTAAAAACGCCACCTCATATATGGCCCCTTATTTGTAAAACCTCCTGCCCTATAATTAACCCAAGGCAGCACCTTCCTCTATACATCAAGCTCCTCTCACTTCTTGTCTCACCTGTTCCATATCAGTGTTCCGAGGGAGAAAATACACAATGTTATCTGAAATCATTTTGGACAGCCTGAAAATTTCAAATGTATAGGCAAGTTAAGGAATTTCTACAGCATACTGGATCTTTACTGCAGTCTATAAAAATGAAAAAATGGACAAAACATACTTTGTATTAATAAAAACATTAGTATAAAGCCATTTTTTTAAAAAAGGTTGTGTTTCTACTTATACAACCAAGTAGAGGAGTATAAACTTCCATTACTTGTTAGGTACATTTGTAAAAGCCAAAGACATCTTGGTTGACTGTGTACATTTTTTGGTGCATTTTTTAAAGGTTTGTTTTATTTCTGAATAATTGATCGATTAAGATCTAACCAAAACCATTTAGAACAATTTGAAGTAAAATGCTCTGTCATTGAAACGTAAGTCAATTGTTTATGGTGGTGTTGATGTAAATCGAACATCTGAAGAGTTTAATGCCTCTAAAAGCTCCCTCACAGAAAGCTATTACATTTAATGGTTAGAAATATAATGGCTAAAACATTCATTTATGATCATTCAAAGATACTGTTTTGGCCTAATGCATTTTTCTGTTCATTATAGAGAGGTACATGCAAGGCAATGGAAGGCAAAATAAGGCGAACTAACCTGCCAAAAAGCTTTTTTCCCCTTCAGATTAACCACTCCTTCACCATTAACATTACATATAAAAGCTCAGAAGATGTGCAGGTTAACTGCTGGTTTTGGACGGTAAATAAAATGCCCATATTTGAGCTGTAGGCATAACTCCTGGTTCCTATTGCAACCACTGCAAAGATTTTCCCAATAATGCTATATTTTTACATACTGACCACTTTGTATGACTTTTTACAGCTCAACAAATTAATTATGCAGATGATTGTCGACCAGACCATGCAGATAATCAAACAGGTCCATCAGTACAAGAGCCAAAAAAACAAAACAAAACTGAAATAACAAACAATACTTATTATTATAGCTGTCATAAATGAAGTGTCTTATTATAGCTAATATAATATAATGATAATATATGGATAATAGGAACTAACTGCATCTATTTCTATATCAAATATCATTAAATGAATCAACTGATCAAACCATTATATTTTATGTCATTTGCGCCCATTTTGCTTAAAAGTGGCATGCATGAACACATCACAGCACAACACACAGTGTGAACAGTGTGAAGCTATGTAATTAAATATATATGTATATAATTACATTAAATAGCAGAGGAAAAGATAAATAATAACTTTCAACTTAAGTAATTAAGATCACTGCAGTCTTTGTGGATAAGTAGTGCTGAAAGGATATCCGTCAGGGCTCATCATGGTCTTGATGTCAAAGACTTCAGCGTTGAGGTACTCTGGGCCTCCCCATGGGGGGCTGAGGAAGACCACGTCACCTCGCAAGTGTGGAGCGAGCTGCAGGAAGTCCCCTTGAATGAAGTCAATGCTCTGGGCCACTCCATACACCTCGGCATTGTGCTGGGCCAGCGCCAACCGCAGTGGGTCGATATCGATGGCTATCACTGGGGACACATGGGCAGAGATCAGGATTTCCTTTGTGGTTGTAACTTAGTGTCACTCCAAAGATGTTGGTAAATTTTCCTGAGATAGTTTGAGGTTAACTCTGAAACATGTTTTGAATCATTGTCTTTTAACATCCAACCTCTTCATTTTCTTTACTGACTGTGAGACACCTTTTTGACATTTGAATACATTTTCTTAAAATGACCCTTAAAAATGATTTTCCATCATGTGAAGATTGATTTAAATACTGCAGTAGGTTATGTAATAGTCAGCTCACGCGTCTTTTGTTGCTACAGAAGCCACGATTGTAGCCTTTCATTCAAATACAGCTTCTGTGAGCCACAAAGGCAGGAATGGTGTACTTTTAACACCCTGAATTTAAATCTGAATGATAATTTTATTATCAAATAGCCCTAGTTTTGTGCTGTACACTTCAGAAGAAGACAATGTGTGACAAACCACCCAGCTGAAAAGTGTACCCAAATGTTTGCTCATGCCATATTTAAATTTTAGTTTTTTAATATATTAAATTCAGCTAATAAATGGTAATCGTGTGTTCAATTTTGTAGAAATTTGTCTGGTTTATGTTTGTTCTACACAGATTGAAGGAGCTAATCTAGTATTAAAGTAGTATTAATCTAACCAGGGGTGCCAAAATTTAAAATACAATAGTATTTGAGGTGTCACTACACAATTTAGAGAATTTTCAAGATATGTTTTCACAAACAGCACATTTATGTGTTTGAATTACATTGCATATTTACATTTAGCTGCGCATCAATTAGATTTTCAATGTGCAGTTTCATAGACAGTGTAACATTGTTCTATATCATGGACAAAAACTTGTATATCCAAAATGGTAATTTTAGAGTTAGAAAAATATTGTATATCTTATAATGGAAGTAAAATTAAAAGAAAAAATCCAAGTACATGCAAACGATTTCTGTTGGTTCATTCTTCACTATATTTTTAACAAAGATCAAAAGTTTTTCTTCAAATGATGTGAAAAAAGTAAAAAAAATTAAAAAAGGAGATTTTTTTTTCTGTAACTATAGTAACTGTAGTAACTGTTTTTTCAGCACAAGCAGTTACTACAGTTACTGACAAAAAATCTCCTTTTTTCATCATCCTGCTGGACAATCTACGTGGACCTGACGCAGACCCGCGACCTCCTGCTTGAGATTCACGATCTCGACCGCCTGCTGAGTTTTGGCATCCCATACACGGGCGAGATCCGCTGGGCTCACTTCAGACCCAGACATTCTGTCATTAAGACGGTAAGAATGCAGGTGAGAGAAGTAGACGCCCAAGTGTGGCATGGCGGATGAGCCCAGTCGCGGAGACACACGAAAGAGCTGGTGAACCACGCACTTTACTCTGAGAATGCTACAAACAGAGTAGAGATTCCCACCAAGGAATCCTCGTTCTCACAGACACACAGGATAGGGTAGATAGAGTTAGAAAGGGGTAGATAGAGTTGGAAAGGGAGATGAAGTACTCAAGGTACCGCGAGAGAGAGTTGAATTTGGCTCTGATATGAGAGGAAACCCTAATGTCTGGGTCCGAAGTGAGCCCAGCGGATCTCACCCGTGTCTGGGATGCCAAAACTCAGCAGGCGGTCGAGATCGTGAATCTCAAGCAGGAGGTCGCGGGTCTCCGCACGGAGGTGGCCACCCTCCATGCGGAGCTCGCAGCTCTGCGTCAGGTCCATGTAGATCGTCCTGCTGAGCCGGCGCCCCAGCTGGCGGTCCAACCTGCTCCTACTCCTCTCCAACCTGTCAACCTTCCAAAAATTACTCTCCCTGACAAATGGGATGGTGTGAATGGAAAATGCGAGGTCTTCCTAACCCATTTGTCTCTTTTATTTGAGTTCCAGCCAAGCCGCTACCCTACGGAGCGAAGCTGGATCGCCCTCCTCACCTCCCTCCTCGCCGGGCAGGCAGCTGAGTGGGCTACCGCGGTCTTGAGAGCCGACAGCGCCTGTGGCACACTCTTTACCCAACAACTCAAGGCCACGTTCCAGCACCCTGAGAGTGAGGTGGTGGTGGATTCCCGGCTCCATCACCGCCGTCAAGGCAAGCGGAGCGTGAGTAAATACACTGCAGAATTCCGGACCCTCGCGGTCCAAACCGCTTGGAGAGACGCCGCGCTCCACACAGCTTATTATTGGAGGCTCTCCAGCCGTATGAAAAATGAGCTAGCTGGCCGAGAGCTCCCTTCCACCCTCGAGGGGCTGATAGAACTGGCCCTTCGCATTGACCTACGACTCTCCTCCTTTCCCAGACCAGCCCCCAGAACCAGACCTTTTGACACCGCCCAATTGCAGCCACCCAGGCCCAAGCCTCCCCACCACCCACCTCAGAGGCCCACTCCTCCGGAGCAGGGGAACCCATGAAGTTAGGATGCACCTTCCTGTCCCCAGCGGAGAAGGAGCACCGCTATCGCGAGGGCCTTTGTGCCTATTGCGCCTCCCCCGAACACCATCGTGTCACCTGCCCTCTCTGCCCGGGAAACGATCAGGCCAGGTGAATAGGGGGAGGAACTCACCTGGTCTGCAGGTCGCTACCTCCTGCATACCGACCGTTTCGCGCCTCACCATCCAGGCAGGTCTTCAGCTGGGCCACCGACGGATCGTGACCTCCGCCTTCGTTGATTCGGGGGCGGCAGGAAACTTCATTGATCAGGTTTATGCAGCCCGGTTGATCCGATCTGAGGTGTTAACTCCACTGGTTCACATCACCGCCGTTGACGGTTGGCCCCTTTCCAACAACCCCATCACTAAATGTACGCCACTCATTCACCTTTTCATCGATGACCACCACGAAAAAAAATCAAATTTTTCATTAACAGACTATCTAGCCCTCCCATTATCCTCGGGCATCCCTGGTTGAAGCTTCACGACCCCCTCATCTCTTGGAGCCAGGAGAAAATCCTCCAATGGGGCCCGACCTGTCGGGAGCTTTGCTCCCAGGCGAAGGCGGAGACGTGCTCTGGGGAGTCCGAGGTCCCCGACATAGACCCAGAGACAATTCCCGTCCCGTACCGCGACCTGGCTGGGGTCTTTAGTAAATGCCACACCGTGCGGTTGCCTCCTCATCGCCCCTATGATCGGTCCATCAACCTCCTCCCAGGCACAGTACCCCCCCCCCCGCGCCCACCTGTACTCCCTCACAAAGGAAGAACAGAAGGCCATGTAGGAGTACGTCGCTGAGGGCTTGCGTAACGGGACGTTACTTCTTTCTTCATCCCTCGCGGTTGCGCGGTTCTTTTTGTAAAGAAAAAAGACAGTGGCCTCCGCCCCTGTGTCAACTATCGGGGGCTCAATGACATCACCGTAAAGAACCGTCACCCTCCCCCCCTCTCCAACACTGCCCTGGATGCCCTCTCTGGTGCTCACATCTACACCAAGCTGGACCTCCGGAGCGCATACAACCTGATCCGCATCAGAGAGCATTCATTACCCCCACCGGCCACAACGAGATGCTGGTAATGCCGTTTGGCTTGAGTAATAGTCCGGCTGCATTTCAAAACCTCATCAATGACGTTCTCCGGGACATGCTGGGTAGATGGTGCTTCACCTATCTGGACGACATCCTCATCTATTCCAAGAACGAAGAGGAACGTACCCAGCATGTCCGAGGTTGCTGGCCCATCAGTTGTACTGCAAATCGGAGAAATGGGCTTTCCACCAGCATTCCACCACATTCCTCGGGTTTGTCATCTCCCCCCAGGGTGTGGCCATGGATCCCCAGAAGCTGTGCGTTCCTGGACCCTACCCAGAACACTTAAACAGCTGCAACATTTTCTGGGGCTCGGCAACTTCTACCGGCGATTCATCCGGGACTTCAGCACGACTGCAGCACCTCTCACTGCTCTCACCAAACCCACCACCGGACCCTTCACCCTTACTCCAGCCACGATCAAAGCCTTCTGAGACCTCTGTCACCGCTTCACCTCTGCTCCCATTCTTCTCTCTCCACCAGCCTCATGTCTGGATACCACCCCCAGACCAATGGCCAGACGGAGCGGGCCAACCAACAACTGGAGCGCTTATTCAGCGCATCAACCCTGTCACCTTCCGGCTCCAGCAGCCTGCCTCCCTCCGTATACACCCAGTCTTTCATATGTCTAATTTTAAACCTGTTTTTTCCCCCCTCTGTCTCCTCAGGCTCCAGCTCCCCCTCCGCCTCGCATCCTTGACGGTGGTCTGGTTTACACGGTCCGGCGAATCCTGGACTCACGACGTCGCGGTCATGGCACCCAGTACCTTGTAGACTGGGAGGGCTACGATCCTGGGTTCCCGGCCAGCACATCCTGGACCCTTCGTTCCTCCAGGACCACCGTCGCCGGGTATCCTCCCAGCCCGGGCCGGCAGGTGCCGGTCCTGTGTGGAGGGGTACTGTCACACACCAGCACACGTGACGTCACAGGTCATCGGAAGTAACGCACACGCAGGGTATATAAACAGGAAATTAGGTGATATCCGACACCCAGACATTAGGGCTTCCTCTCATTTTAGAGCCAAATTCAACTCTCTCTCCCGGTACCGTGAATACTTCATCTCCCTTTCTAACTCTATCTACCCTATCCTGTGTGTGTGTGTGTGTGAGAACGAGGATTCCTTGGTGGGAATCTCTACTCCGTTTGGAGCGTTCTCAGAGTAAAGTGCGTGGTTCACCAGCTCTGTCGTGTGTCTCCGTGACTGGGCTCTTCCGCCACGCCACACTTGGGCGTCTACTTCTCTCACCTGCATTCTTACCGTCTTCGTGACAGTAACAGTCTTTGGTGACTGTGATGCTTAGATTATACCATGACTGTGTTCACTGCAAAAACTCCTGATCTAACCAAGACTTATCAAGATCTAACCAAGACCTAAAAGTCTTCTTGATCTTGTTTTGAGAATAATCTACTATATAAGAGCAGATTTTTTTGCTCTTATATAGTATATTAAGATTGTTTTAAGATATTTTTTCCTATTTCAAGAAATCTTAACAAGTGTAAATATCTTACTGCACTGGCAGATAATTTCATTTGTGTCTAGGCACTACTTTCTAGAAATACACTATATAAGAGCAACAAATCTGCTCCTATAGTATATTATTCTCAAAACAAGATCAAGAAGACTTTTAGGCTAGAAATAAGATTGCAAGTCTTGGTTAGATCAGGAGTTTTTGCAGTGTTTAATTTTGAATGAAAGCCAGAAATGATCACTAGGAAGAGATTATTACATGATCATACTTGCTGTCATTTTCAACTTTTAATACATCTTTTTTGTAACTTTATTTCAACGTTTTCTTCAATTTTTAGAATTGTGTTTTTCTGGGAACATCATGACTACAATAATACATTAAATACAACAATAATGATCCATTTCTTGTCAAGTTACCTGAATCGAGATTTGATCTTTGTTTAAACATGCTGCTTATTCTATATTTTATATGGAAATTTTAAAATCGTTTACAGTTTCCAAGAAATTATTTGAATCTAATGAAGCAGTGGAGTGTCATATTAGACCAATTTGTACATGCAAATATTTGGTTTTATCACTTTAAAAAACAGCCATTTCAAACTTTTGAACTGTAGTATATGATGAGGCACTGAATCCACATGACCTGGTGCATTGATGCTGAACATGTTCATACCTCTTTTCCCTGTGAGGGCGAACTGAATGGCATTTCCACCCACACCACAGAAGGCATCGATGATGAGCTGCAAACCTGACATTTCCTGCACTCTCTGAGCGATGTGCTCGGCTATCTTCTCAGGAGTGACAGAAAACCAACCCTCTGGGGACATACCACAGACATTAGTTCCATGACTACATCTGATTTACACACATTCCACACCGAGCACATTCAAACTGAAACCACAAAACCCACAACACATATGATGGTCTGGTATACGGTAGTATATGTGGGAAAGATCCAGGTACTAATATAGTTATTTGACGTAGTGGCTGCTTGATTTAGCACACTGTCACCAACAGGGAACGGTGCACTACTGTCTGGGAGATAGAACTATTGCAAAAGCTTGACAGCATTACTTCACCTTAAGGACCAAAATCATGGAAAACCCTGCGTTTTTGAAATTCAGTAAAATACAGTTCAGTATAGTTCCTAAACACTGTTAAAGTTTAAAAACATTCTGTTTACTCCCCAGTCTACATAGTCAATTTCTGTCTATTCATAGTATAGCAGATCAGCCCTGCCCATTTATAAAACCAAACAGACAGAAAAATGGAAATGGGTTTGTGAGATCAGAGTGAATTAAAAGCAGTTTTACATACAATATCAGTCAAAAGTTTGGACACAAACACATTCAACAATTTCCTTTGTTTCTGGTATTGGCTACATTGTAGATTCATATTGAAAACATCAACTATTGCTCTGATGACAGCTTTGCACACTCTTGGCATTTTTTCAATCAGATTCATGAGGTATCGACCTGGAATGCCATTTAATTAACAGATGTTCTTCGTCAAGAGTTCCTTAGTGGAATTTCTTGCCTTCTTAATGTGTTTGGGATGATCAGTTGTAATGGTAGGGTTGGTACACAGTTAGTGATCCTATTCGCCTACGGTTCTACTCCACATTATGGCAAGAACCACTTAACTAAGTAAAAAGAAACGACAGTCCATCATTACCTTATTACAAAACATATTCTGGTTTGTTTAACTCCTTTTTTATGGCATGATTCCATGTGTTCTTTCATCATTTTGTTTGTTTTCAATATTAATCTACAATGTAAAAAATAATAAAAACAAAGAAAAAACATTGAATGAGAAGTTGTGTCCAAACTTTTGACTGGTAGTGTAGACGGACTATATTGACTAAGAAGTGAACAGTACGTTTTGACAATCAGTATAGTTGAGTTCAATATAATTAACATTTTAAAATGTTCTGTTTACTCAGCCTATATGGTCCATCTGTGTAAAAAATGCTTTGAATTCACTCTTTTTGTGGTATCACAAACCTATTTCCATGTTTCTGTCTATTCAGAGTGCCGCAGCTTTGCCCTGGTCATTATAAGAAGTCTTTAAGGCACAGTAACAAAAACAGATAGTTTCATTATAAATGATAAAGAGGGGTCAGAAAACTGTCACTTGAAAATGAACCATTTCTGTCTTTGGTACAAAAAACACCACCACATAAGTACTATTAGTAAACATCAGGTTAAAAAAAACTCACAAAACTACGTAGGATGTTGGGTTTTTTTTTAAGCTAGATGATGGTATGTTGTTTAGAACATGATGATGCTTTTTGATTACTGTCACTTAGTACAATATTCCTCATCAGTAAGGGTATGAATACAACTGAACACTTTATAGGTTTAAAGTTACTGTAGCTCATTTGTTGAGGTGCAGTTTTTCAGACGGCCCCCAGTTTATCCATCAGTGGCCCAAAAGGACCCTTGGTGTTTTGAGTTTCAGCACTGTGATGCTGACATGGCAGTTGTACTACCATAAGGTGGAGTGCATCAAGCACAGCAGTGTTGCTTAGGTTTTTTAACACCATACACATAGACTGCCAACCTTATTAGACACCACTAACTTATTAGTATGCTTTATGGTTGTAAAAAAAACAAACAAAAAAAAAAACAGTGGTGTCTCTGACCAGGCTGGATTATTTGATTGGTGGACTATTCCCCATCCAGCAGTGACACCACTATGTCAGTGTGTTGAGAATGCCCATCAATCATGTATCATCTGGACACGCTTGTCCAGTGGTGCTTCCTTACTATTGCTGTATCGGACAGAGGGTGACTGGAGCAACAAAAAAGCTACAAAGCACACCTACACCATACAGACAAATGGCTTAACGGCTGAATTCAGATATCCCCTTACTTCAAGTGAAGGACAATCTTAATTCTTAAGCATACAAAGACATTTTGGACATCGGCATGCTTCCAACTTTGTGGACACAGTTTGGGGAAGAACCTTTTCTATTCCAGCATGACTGTGTCCCAGTGCACAAAGCAAGCTCCATAAAGACATGGTTGGATGAGTTTGGTACGGAAGAACTTGACTGGCTCACACAGAGCCCTGACCTCAACCCCATTCAGCACCTTTGGGATGAACTGGAACGGAGATTGTGAGCCAGGCCTTCTCTTCCAACATCAGTGCCTGACCTCATAAATGCTCTACAGAATGAATGGGCACAAATTCCCACAGAAACACTCCAAATGCCTTCCAAAAAGAGAAGAAGCTGTTATAGCTGCAAAGGGTTGACGAACTCCATATTAAAGTTATGTATTTGAATGCAATGTCAATAAAGTCCTAGTTGGTGTAACGGTCAGGTGTCCCAATACTTTTGCACACATAGTGTATGTGGTAATTTTACAACATGAAATAGCCAATAATTATGACTAGTTCAGTTCAGTCTTTTAACCATGTAATGCGGCCCTTTTTTGTTGTTGGATGGGACAGATGGTGGCTGGTAAATTGTGGCGCAACAAATGGGAGGCTACAGTCTGTAAATCTACAAAGTACACCTGTGTGGTAGCTGTTTCTGATCAAAAAAGCCTAATGAACGTGGTGTTTCCATTATCCAGTGTGACCCCTTCATATTAGGTTGTAATGATTCACAAATTGCTTAGAACAAAATTAGCAGCATCAGACAAATACACTGCAAAATATAGATGATGCCACAGAGGAGTGTTTCCCCTTTTGTGTTTTTCTCTTCTCTGAAAGTTATTTTTTACAGAACAGTACAAACAATTATAATCTGTGCAGCCTATAGTATCCAAAATGGCTAAAAATGGGCGCTAAATGAATCCTCCTCTGTCTGTGTGACTTGTGCATGAGTGAAAACCCTCGTAAAGGCAAACATGAGGCTCTAAGACACAGTGGAATGTTTAACAGACCATGTCTCCAGCTACTCTACAGAGACCAGCACCATCTGTTTACAGCCTCCGCAAACCTCTATTTGGTTTTTTTTTCCGCTTCTTGCATTTTTCTGTCCTCCGAGAACAAAACACCTGCTTAACCAACAATCGCAGGGGACCGCCCAGCCCTCACACAACTTTCTGTTTACTTCTCAAGCCTTTGGCAGAAGAGGGCGCCATACAGGCCTTTTCAATTATCAGAGTCCATCTCAACACCAGATGACACCATGATTGCCTTCTCGATATATAACAAACTGTAGTCTTGAGGCACTCCAGCATTTTAAGACAGCTCCAGTCAATCTTCCAGGATTAACACCCAAATAGACACAAAAAAATAGATAAACAAACAAGCAAACAAAATGAACATAATGTAATACTCAGCGTCCAAGTTAGGGCTGCATGATATAGCACTGGCCAATGTATTATTTGCCAATAAATACATTATTATAATTATTGGGCTGATATGGGAATTACAATTGATATACCATGCACTGAAAATGACACGCAATTGTTTTCTGACCTCAGTATATGCTATATGTAACAATTTTGACTACATCAATATATCCATTTCGAAACAAATCGGGGAATCATTATGAATCAATTTCTTTCCTAAAAGATATTTTATAAGACTAAGTAGAAAATCTACAGTGGGGTTGCCCAAACTTTAGGGGGCCAGGGTGTCATTTTTGTATTGTGCTGAGGGCAAGGACATCGGTTTGGTTTGAAAAGTGGTAGCGACTATGTTGAGCGTATTTAGTAAACTGATGGGAAGCGGCGTGACGATCATATCTGTCGACTGGGGACGTGGGGGTGGTGAGCATGTTTACAGACCCACATAAAGCTACTAAGCTAAAACATCTGCATTTTATTCATTTTACTGCTTTTGCAACCCTACAGTAACGAATGACCTTGCACCTAAAAGTGTGTTTTGATATAGATCACTGTGCTACCGTCACTAATGTGCGTAAAGCCCAATTGATTGGTTCTTATGTGAAGAGGCCTTTCATTAGAAATGTACAACTCGCAACATTAGGGTGGGCTTACAGTGACATCCCTTCACTCTTGGTCTCTCGCTCACTCTCTCTCTCTCACTCCAGTTGAACTGGTAAGTGTTGCAGCTCTCTCTGACTGTGGAAAGAGAACCGTTGACTCTGTTGACATGAATAAGAGAGAAGATCCGAAGGCTCTGATCTGGATTTCAAACAGAATTCCTCATAACCAGCACTCTGAGAAACATGTAAAAACACATTAGCAGCAATGCTCTGGAAAAGGCTGCCGCAAAAGCTCACCTTATTATGAAGATAGCACTTATGCAAGGTAACACTTTTCTTTCACAGATTCAGAAAGGAAAAGCATTTGACACCAGCGATTGATGGAAACAAAACCGCTCAGCAGATCAGGCTTTAGCAAAGAAAACAAAACTCAAATCAAATGGCCATGAAAGAACGAAGACTGTGGACACTTGTCTGATATCAGTGAACAACCAAACACCCCTTACAGAACAGATACTGGAAGAATAGATCCAGAAAGAAGATGAAGCAAAAGACTTAGGGCAAACTCACATTAGGCTAGGTAGGTACTTTGTTCAAGGGTATTTCAGTGGTATCATTGGCAGTCCTGGGATTCGAACCCTCGGCCTTCAGATTACAGGGGCAATTCCCTAACTACCAGGCCACCAGTTGCATACTGTGCCCAAGCACACCTCTTCAAGCAGGACCTGTACAGAGCAATCATACTGGACTTTGGGGCTCAAACACGTTCAGCCAAGGTGAGATTGTGGTTTGACGCGTATACACTACTAAACTGTTGGAGTAGCAGGTTTAATTTTGTCAAGTCAGCCTCATAGCTGTAGAGCAAAATTAAAGACGCAAACCTCAGACACTAGTGATCTTGGCTGATTAACTAGATTTGGGCTGAGGGGGAAAGATTTTTAGCAGATTGTGCCTGTAATGTGAAGGTGGTGTTCTCTCAGGCAGTGTTAATATGTGTGTATGTATGTACATGTGTGTGTTTACACAGGTAGAACAGTGGCGCGAAAGGTTGCTGTACTGGAGAAGAGTGGGAAAGAACAAGTAAAGCTTTCCAGAACTGACTGAAAGCTGCTGCTTCTCTCTGTCTGCCTCCATTTCTTTCTCCCTCTCTCTCATTAGTACACCCCCCTTCACTCAGCCTCCTCCTCCCTCACTCTCTGCTGTGAAGTAGTTTTCTGTTCTAACGTCAGCATTTCTCCCTGCAGACACAGGCAGCTCATGAGCCAGTCTCCTTCAGATCAGGGCACATGCCTTCAAATACTGACGTACGTATGTGTGCGCGCACGCACACACACACAGACACACGCATGCACGTACACGTGCACAATTACAGTGCTTTTGACAGGGTGACCCATCACAGCTCCAGGTACAGTTTTCGTGTTTCATTTTTTCCAGATTTGTGTGGGTTAGTGTAGCAAAAATTCATAATTCTTACACGACCATTTTTCCACCTCTCTTTATCCCTTGATACTGTGCCTTTAAGACGGATAACACAAAATGCACTTCTCTCCCTCATGTTTCTGTAAGTTATTTTGAATTTACAACTGTTTATAACACGGATTTGTTACCTTTTGATCAGCCCTGCCCTCAAAATTTTATAATAAACTGACCCGAACAAGTCCGACTCATGGGTCAAAATGTTGGACCCACAGGTTAAATGCGGCTCACTAGTGAAGGCGGTTAAGCACAGTTTATGTGATAAGTTAAATTCAGGCAGAATGCCGGCCTGCACTTACATTTGAGTTGACGGACCTTATTTTGATGTGAATCTGTTTGGATTTGAAATGGAGATGAGGGCTTGAGAAGGTTCAGGTGGCCAGTTAGCTTTGAAACATTTATACGGAAACATAGGTTATTGGCTTAGTGAGGTGAAAATGCCCTAATAAAGGACTAAAGAAGACAGGGGCGCCCCAAGCCACACAATTCTCAAAAACCTGCATAACGTTTTCCCCACAGTCAATCAGTGTAAATATCTTAGTCACGTTCTGTTCATAATGCAAAAATGGTGTAAAACCCACAAGTTGCACCCAACACATGTAGTAAATGTTTGTAACTTCTATTATGACACTGTGATATAACAGGGGTGTAAATCCCTCAACTTAAATACATTATAATCCTTTAGGGAATTAATAATGAAATCTCACACTGAATGCTATCAGTTATTTAGATTCTGTTCTGAATATCTAAATTCAGAAATAAACAGACTATGCCTATTTTACCATGCACATTAAACACAGATATACAGCTCCAGCAAAAAATAAGAGACCACAGCAGAAATGTAAAGTTTCTCAGGTTTAATCTATTTTATAAATTTAAATAAATTAAATAAATTAAATTAATGAGGGGGGGGGGGCGCGTTGCTCTACGTCGTGCAAAGTCTCTGTCCTATTGGGGGGTGAGGATTGGTGCACGCGTGCAGAGTTGGGGGGGTTTGGGTCTGGCTCTGCTTGAAGAGTGCTTTAATACGGTCCCGGCGCCCATGCTGGCATGGAATGGTTGTCCTACTCATAGAGATGCTGATTTAAATATAAATTGCAGTGGTCTCTTATTTTTTTCCAGATGTTTGTTTTTTGGATTTTCATATTTGATAACAGCCAAAGTATTTTATTTTAGCAGAAACACGTACTTTATGGAATATTACTATACCTGATAATAACCGACTAACATTCCATAATCCATGCACTTGAATCATTCCCTTCAGAATGACACATGCATAAACAGTTACACCCCTATTATACAGTAATGCATTATAAATGAAACAGTAATGTACCGTTAACACGTATTAACATCAATGCAGAGGTGTTTGGGAGAACTCACTGACCATGGTCCAGTTTCACGCCTTCATCGAAGCGGGAGAACAGCCGGTAACGCTGTGCCCAGTACTTGGCCAGCTCTGGCTCTGCTGCAATCTCAGGAGGCACGTCCACTTCTCTCCTCTGTTTTCTAGCCTTCTTCTTTCTCTTCTTCTTGGAACGTGTATCTTTCTCAACTGAATAATTGAATTAAACTGAATTATAATTATAATTTTAAAAAGACTCCTATTCTATGTTTTTCTTGTCTTTAATTTATTTGTCTCCGAGATCCCCTTATCATGTCTGTGTGGGTTTATGAATCAATTAACGCAATTAATTTGTACAGATTATTTTTTCTTTCGTCTATGCCTGATATACAGAAATGGCCTCTGTTCTGTTCAGCTGCTAATTATTTTACTTCATTTAGGAAGCAGTGATACGCTTCACTTTATTGCTTTAGTTCCTTCATTTCAAAGGAAAACCAATTTTTTAATAAATTCAGACTGTGATTGTGTATATAAGCAATTTTTAAAAATTAATTTAATTACTAAAGTAATTTATTTACTTTTGTTTGACTAATCCCTTTCACAGCTACATTATTCTATTTTAAATGTATTGTTTTAATGTTACTTTAAATGAAATGTATGCTGTACACTTTAAAGTAACACATTCATATAGACTTCCTGCATCCCAATAAGTGGCAGTCTGTTGCAGCAGCTTTTATCTAAGTTTACACACACAATATTTTATATATATATATATATACACACACATATATACATACACACACACACATACATACACACACACAAACACACATTTTTACAATACACATCCACATATTTTTTTCTATTTTATATTTCTAGATTGTAGAGTGCACATTTTATAATGTCCTGTTGGTTTAGTATTTTATTCTACTTTATTGTTTTTAGTTTTTGCTGCTCTTTGTTTCTGTCCATTTTCTTCTGTGACAATGCAAATTTCCCTCTTGTGGGACTAATAAAGGTTTATCTTATTTTAGACATGTCTGTGTATGCTAGTTGAGCTGCAGGTAATGCCAGTGTAAAGCTCTTATGTCACACGAGTGACCCTGTACATGTATCTACTCAAATGTTCTCCAAACCGGCACCCATCCGTAACCTAAAATCTTAGGTCTTAGATGGTTTTACATTACTGGAGGAGCCTGTTAGCCTGTTCGACCCGCTCTGTCTGCTCAGGTGGTGTTTATGCTGCACTGTGCTTGCACCCACAGAAAGTATCTTAGCTTTCTCAATGTATCACACATTCAAAGTGCCACAGAATTAACCTGACCCCACATATTATTCAAGATATGTTTTTGTCTGCATTTGTTTTGTCATATATCTAAAAAATGATGCAAACTTAAGTGCTTATGTGCAGATCTGTCATCATCACCACAAATCCACCCACCCAGACACAGCATTTTGAGAGCGAGGGGTCAGATGAAACAGGAGAGCTGTTTATGTGTTGTGGGGTGAGGTGGAATAGTAACAATAAAGTTCTTGCAAAATCATGGATGAACATGTAAATATTGCAAAATTACTCTTTCCTTACTTGTGTATTAACCTCTGACTTGTTTTTTTCCCCCACTTTGATAGGGTTTGTTAAGGTGTGCAACTTAGCTAGTAGTAATTGCTTAAAAGCAGATGTTGATATTAAGTATAGCTTTACAGGTGTGAAGAACTGACGTGGACGTTTAAGCACTGATGTACGTCGCTCCGGATAAGAGTGTCTGCTAAATGCCATAAACGTAAAATTGTATAAACATCAAGAGTTGCCAGAAGTGCCCAGTGTATCACCACTGCATACTGACCTCCCTCTGTGTCCTCTGGAGCATCAGGGAGGAGGTAGGCCGGTATGTCCAGGGTTTGGAGCTTCCTCCTGGGGTCCGAATCACTATCATTCTCTGGCTCTGGTTGTGCCTGCGCTTCTGGTTCGGATTCTGTCTGAGCTTCCGGTTCTGCCTGTGCCTTTGCTCCTGCTTCTGATTCTGTCAAAGCTTTTGGTTCTGGTTCTGCTTGTGTTTCTGGTTGTGACACTACTAAAGGCTGTGGCTCTTCACACTCTCCAGATCCTGAATCTGACCGAGGCTCCTTCTGCTCCTCCTCACACTCCTGTGTGTGTGGAGCACTATGTGCACCCTTTGTACTTAATCCGGCCTGTGAAGATGTGCTTTCCACCATGGATGCTGTAGTTTCCTTTAAGTCCTTCTCAGTTTGGACCCTCTGTAAAAAATTTTGCACCTGAAAGGACAATAATAAGGATCGGTGTGATAAACACAGTATTTACAAGATATTCTAGCAATCAACTTGGAACTACTACTTTCAGTCACAGAAACAATCAGATACAAAATGTCCAATACACTATTCTGCTCAACTTTACAGGCACCAGCTCATTTTAGATTTTTTTATGACTAAGAATGCTGTAAAACATTTAGAAAGATGTAGGAAATTATATAAAAAACGCCTCATATTTCCAAGTGATGGTTAAAGATCAAGACAGATATCATTTATTATTTAATACATTCCTATTGCTCTGTAATTGTTTGAAATATTAAATAAAACACCTTTTACTAGATAGTCCTAGATAGTAACTACAATAAATTACAATGGAAACTGCAATTACAACTGGGCTTCCTTGTGAAGGGGTTTTTATACTAGACTCACACTGACATACAAAATCATTCCTTATTGTATTTATTTACTAGTATTTATTCTAATATTAGTGTTTTTCTGAGCAAATAAATGTTTACTGCCCAGAAAGAGCCCTTTACACAAGCATTTTGTGCAGTACTACAAAAGAATGTGAACAGCAGAGTGAAAAAAGGAATACATCAGGATCTATATAATAAAAAAAACAAAACAAAACAGAATATATGAGAGAAGCTGTTTATAATGCTCCCGAGGGACGTCAACATCAGAATTGATGCTGTGCTCTGCCGGTACGCAGCACAACGCACTTAGGCCTACGAGATGCCTAAGTAAAAGAATAATGGCTGCAATCATGCTGAGAGAAGGTCTCTCTCAGTCAAAGCTGAAAAGAAGCTGCTGATAAACACCAGTAGTTTTGTGTCGCAGCAAAGTTTTCTCCCGGTACAAGATCAATGTGGTGCTGTGCTCCCGATAGATCAATGGTGAGGCTCTGCAGTAAATTGGAGAGGTGACACCGAACTTCATTCCTCACCACAGCACAGGCCTGTTACTTGGAGTTTTAGAGAAAATGGTAAAAAAGAATTCAAAGGAAACTCTAAGAGAGAAGTGTGAGAGTGTGCCTGTGGGATCCAACAACAACAAAAAAAAGTATGCTCTTATTTGATACTGCTTAAATATAAAGAATTATATTGCCATTTAAAAGCAGTGCATGTACATAGGTGAAGAAAATAAGCATTTACATTTAATAATTCAGTAATATTTTTTTAGCGTGATCCCTGAACAAGAAAATCACATGATTTCTACAGTGAGTGAACAGAGTTTCCAGTTTTTGTCACGGAAATCAACTCTGAGCATCAGTGGCTCTTGTTTTACTAAAGAATTTTTTTACAGGCTTTAGTTAAAACTGGCTAATTGGCTGCCATCGGGTATTCCACACTTCCAATTGTACTTCACGTTTGGTGTCAACCACATCAGCTCCACTGTTTCATTGGTTCCTGTAACTGTGGGAATCTTTACTAGAGTTACAGTTCTCTGCTTTCATTGTAATAAAGCTGTTTACAGGGCTATAAAATGAAATAAATAAATAATCATCTTGTTGCTAAAAAAAAAGAAAAGAAAAGTTGTATATCTATTAAACAAAGTGACTGAATTGGTGACCATGCTCGAAGAGTCCCAAACAGCCCAGAGAGCTTATAAAGTGGGGGCACCACTCTTAAAGTGGTGGGAAAAAGTGTAAATAAAAACAATATATAAAAACAAGAAACAAAACTAAATCTTAAAATCTAAAACATTTTGGAACAATTTGGCCATTTACTGAATCTAAAACTAAAATTAACTCTCAGCACTACATACAGTCTCTGTCATGGCTGTAACATCCTGATAGTGTTATTTCATTTATTACATGGTATATTTTTAACATATTTTTACATATTACCCACTCCAGTTTTGAATATTAAAAATATACAATTGCATCAATTTTTCAAACATGCTTTTTGACCCATTCTGTAATTACAGTTAAATATTATTACAATAGTGTATTATTATTACAACTATTACCAGTGTAAATAATCAATGAGAATAAACAATGTCAACGTATAGCATATATTAAAGAACGAATACAATATTTTTTAATAACAAAAATAATTATCTACATCAGGCACAGTATTGATTGAGTCACGTTATCACTGTATGGCATAAAGGAGTCTGCAGATATAACAATATGTCCGGATAAAATTGCAATACTAGAGTTTCAGCTGTATCATGAAGCTCCTAGTTAGAAGAACATTTTTCAATATTGTGGGACAATGCAAAAAAATTCCATCCCTTTGTACATGCACAGGGGTATATGGTTGCATATCATGTAATGCTTTCCTTGGCTCTTGTCGCTCTCTGCATCACCAAATGCCCACAAGAGGCCGAGCCTGCCAACTGCAAACACTGTACTTCTAACTCTCTGGCCCACAGGGGAATCCCTACCACACACACGCAAACTGAAAGACACTGAACCAATTCTAAACCCTACCTCACCACACACATACACACATCAATCTGCTGCTCAATAAGCCTTTTATTTGGCACATCAGTATAAGCCTAGAATAGTAGGCGCCCATAGGCGGCTCATCATTCACAGCGAGCATGTCATCCATCCACCCATCACACACTGTGCAGCTCTAACAGCTAGAAATGAAGATAAACTTTAATAACAACCCCCCACAGTGTTCTAGTCGCAGTGCAGTGCGGAGCTCTTCACTGTGAGGCCCACAGGAAGGTACAGTTCAATATTCATTTTTCAATCATCAATTTTTGAACACAGATGACAACATTCGTATAAAAAAAAGATGCTTATTTAAAAAAAAATCTATAGTTTGTAGATTTGGCTCATTCCAAAAGAGGCTATATTGCCCCCTGCACTTCCTATAGTGTAATGCAATCTGTCAGTAAAGGCCTGTCCATGGCGTGAACATAACAGAGCTATACTGAGTACTTCTTTTAAAGGACTAATATCAGGCAACACTACATTTACACTACAGAACGAATCATTTACTCCCCAGTCGATTTGGCCCATATATGGAAACTTGGTAGCAAAACCATCAAGCACAAAACAGGGCAGACAATCGAGGCAGAGGAAATATATAATATAAAATATATAAATGGCCTCTGTCTTAAAAGTACATCAAGAAAATCAGCTTGTTCATTTCTAAGGGACAGAGAGAGGTTATTAAAAGATTGTTTCAAAAAGAAAACATGTTTTTGGTAGATAAAATCATAGAACATCATAAAAATATCTCAAACTGGAGGAGGTGACTATATAGTACAGTAAATAAATAAAGCATTAACCATCAAAATCCATTATTATTTGCATCATCAACCTTGTTGAATTTCCCAGCTCTTTGTGATGTGTGATTAGGTGCTAAATCATTTCATTATGTGAAATATTTTATTATTACAGTATGTGCAATAGTTTTACCATGTGAATATCAATACTTATTTCAATATTACTTATATACTACAGATCTCTATTATGTATCTCATAATTGACACAGGAACAGATGTGTTTTTTTGTGGTACAAGTAATTCACTTTACTGTAACTTACTTATCTATAGTATTTATATCAAGCATTTGTGTATATAGCATAGCATATTTTTCTGCAGAGTTTTAATTGTATTTATTTAGATTTGATAATTTACATGGTTCTTGTCTTTGCATGTCTGTGCAGTCAAAACATAAGTCATTAATGAAGGGATCAATAAAGTTGTCTGATTCTGATTCAGAATTGAAAAGAAAAATATTAAGAGTCTCACTTTTCGCAGTGACTGGCTGATCTTGGGCTCCCCGTCCTCAGGGAAGAAAATGTGTTTGTTGATCTTACAGGCAGCTTTCCGTCCTGTTGGTCTCCATCTCACTCTGCTGTGACTGCCCCCGTGCTGCCCTGGAGCCTGCCGGAACTTCAGAACACTGGCGAACCTGTGATGGCACACCCACACATCGCTACCTTCAAAGGAACTCTGCAGCACTGCCAGGATCTGAAGATAAATGTGTATGTGTGTGGGTCTTACTGGAGCTGTGGGCCACGTTTGAGTCCCAGCGTTTCCCACGCCTCCTCAGTAGGCATTTGAGCGAGCTCCTCAACATCCAGCTCATGACTATGGGAGCAGATAGACAGATTTGAGGCACAGTTTGGCCAGTATAAGGCTAACACGGCTAAAACACGCCTGGTCCTAAAGACCTACACTATGCGGAGAGTATTAGGGAACAACCTTTTCTATTCCAGCATGACTGTGCACCAGTGCATAAAGCAAGCTCCATAATAACAGGGTTGGATGAGTTCAGTGTGGAAGAACTTGACTCGCCCACACAGAGCCCTGACCTCAACCCCATCCAACACCTTTGGGATGAACTGGAACAGAGATTGCAAGCCAGGCGTTCTCGTCCAACATCAGTGCCTGACCTCATAAATGCTCTACAGAATGAATGGGCACAAATTCCCACAGAAACACTCCAAAATCTTGTGGAAAGCCTTCCAAGAAGAGTGAGGCTGTTATAGCTGCAAAGGAAGGACCAACTCCATATTATACATGTATTTGAATGCAGTGTCATTAAAAGTCCCTGTTGGTGTAATGGTCAGGTGTCCCAATACATTTGTCCATACAGTGTATTTTTATAAGGTGCTGTGTGTGTGAAGTGGATGAAACAATTTACCTTCTCTTTACTTTCGCTTGCCTTCTATCTGGGGGCTCATCTTCATCACTCCCATCCTCCTTATTGGAGGCACTCTTCACAGGCTGGCCATTCTTATTCATCACAGAACTGGAGCTTGCTTTCTTGCTGCCCTCTGAAACATATGAAACATCTCTGTAAAGAATATCACTGTTAAGAGTGCTCATACCCCCCAAAAACAAGAAGCAATCACACAGAGTGAGAGGTAACTGCTGTCAGTTCATGAATTCACTGTCATGTCCCCCCTTCATATCATCCTCTCTCTCATTCTACCTCTCTCACACATACAAACAGGAGTCATTAAAACTGCATAGGCCCGTGTCACATGTTTCTTTCACTCGAAGCCTGACGTCTTTTGATAAAGCACATAAAATATGCAACAGGAGCCAATTCTGAACTGGAAAGAAAGACATTCACCGTCAGGAATCAGATCTACTTTTCCAAAGGTGCCGTGTTCCTGGCTGCCCTCTGCTTTACTTGGTGAATGGGTTAAATACAGAGGAAGAATTTTGTGCTGTTCACATTGTGTGCTGTGGTGTGTTCACATATGCCAGAATGGTCACTTTAACTTCACTTTAATATACTGTACTGCTGAATTAATTAACAGATTAAACAAAAAACATCTATTCAAGTAAAGTGACCCCTTATAGTCATGTGTGAACAGACCACAGCCCAGCACACAGTGAACAGTGTGAAATTCTTTCTCAGTATTCAAGTGAAGCAGTGGGCAGCCAGCGACACAGCACCTGGGGAGCAGTCTGTGGGGATGATTCCTTGCTCAAGGGTACCTCAGTGTTGCAACTAGCAGCCCTGGGATTCAAACCCAAGACCTTCCGATCGCAGAGGAAACTCCCTAACCACCAGGCCACCAGCTGCCCCAAAAAACAAGCACCTTTCCATAATCATCTCCTTCGCCAAAATGTAGCTGTTAAGATAAAATATGTTTGGTTGTGCAACCGCCTGTGGAAATGATCACATTATGTCAGTGATTTTACAATTTCTGCATAATTCTGTGCCTGACCATTCAGGGCCGTTTGGTATAAAATGGTTCACATTCCAACTCCTTCACAGTGGAGGTGATAGGAACCAGGGGTACAAAGTAGGGATGTCCAGATCCGATCACGTGATCGGAAATCGGGCCCGATCACATGGTTTCAGACTCGATCGGACTTGGACGTTACCTCCCGATCAGGATTCGGATATATATGTATATATATTCTCATTATTTTTTTAACACATCGATAGTTATGCGGTGGCACAGAGTTAGACCTCTTGACTCCACACAGAAACAGCAAAGCGCGAGTATGTCTGTTTTAGTTGCACTAAAGTCCAAGATTGTTCAAGCTACCTCACTGAAGTGCTCTGTTTGTTAATAGAGTTGTTGAATGTTACAATAAGGTGAATTAAATAAAAAAATAAGGAACATCCTGGATCTGTTTCTTCTCTCTTCTTCATTCTTTTTTTATGTATTATAGAAGCATCGGATCGGGACTCGGTATCGGTAGATACTCAAAATCAAATGACTCCAACTCGAGAGCAAAAAAACCTGATCGGGACATCCCTAGTACAAAGTCAGTCATTTTATTTACACTTTGTGTACCCATCTTGTTTCTACACTCATTGTATATTTATCAGGTCCACTGATCACAAAGGTGCACCTTAGAGTTTATAATTACAGACTGGCGTCCATCCGTTTCTCTACATCACCTGCTAACCCCCTTTACCCCATTCATCTATGATCCTGTCCGCCATAGGACCGCTCCTAAGCATGTATTATTGGGCTGGCGGATCATTCTCAGTGCAGCAGTGACTCAGGCAGTGGAATGTAAGTGGGTCAGCCTAGTTCAACTAAGCAACTGGTGCACGCTTGACCATCTCAGAATTGAACCATTTTGTGGCATCCTGGATTGATATGAAAAATCTAAAATTTCTCCTTGCCTACCTGATATAGTTTAGGAGTTACACTGGCTTCAAATTTAATGAGATGTTTCCTTCATTTGCAAAACACCTGTTTGGCCATTTTCAACACCCGAAGAACCTGGAGTAGCTGGCCTATTTCCAAATATTTATCCAAATATTTAGCATGTACCCAACTTGAAATTCATTCTAAACATGTGTCCCTATTCAGTTTTGACCAGTATTCCAAAGGCGGTATCTCAGTCAGTACTGTCACTACGGTCACCAAATTTTTTATTCATTACTCCATGACCACAATTGCGGTTTTTATCTTCTCTAATCTGTCTAATCTGTTTTTATCTTCTCTAATCTGTCAAAATTTCAACAGCTTTTAAAACTTAATGACATGATGTCTTTTGAGTCCAAGTTACATGCGTTTTTCTGAGGCATACATTTAGTAGCCATAATAGTACATTGTCTAACACAAAGGAAGTGACTGAGTGATCACTGTCATGGGTTACTATGCAGAAAAAAAAGTTAACAGTTTGAAGCTCAACAAACCCCTAAAAACAAAAAACACCATTCCGTTTGTTTTTGAAAATGTTGTAAAATGTAACTTAAACTTTCAAATGACAATGAAAGTGACAACATTTTCCCCTTGAGATTCTGGGCCTGTAGCAGAAAATTCCGGATGTTTGGTAGCCTCCTGATAGATTAGAGAAAGATCCATTTCTGTTGTAAAGTATGGAGTAACGGACACAAGAAAGTTTGGTGACCACACTCACAATACTGACAAGAGATACAGTCTTTGGAATACCAGTCAAAATTGAATAACGACAGGTCTTTAGAATTTTTTTATCTTAAGTCGGATACATCATATAAGCCAAATAAATATATATCTGGAATTAGGCCAAAGACAGGTCTTTAGAATTTTTTTATCTTAAGTCGGATACATCATACAAGCCAAATAAATATATATCAGGAATTAGGCCAAAGACATGTGTTTCCACCATTCTTCAGGTCTCTAGGTGTTACTGTTGAAAAGATACAGGCATCTGAAAATGGCTGACAAAGGAAAAACCTCATTAATGTAACTCCTAAACTATAGGATTTTGTCATATTGGTACAGGTGCAAACAAAATGTCACAACATGGTTCAATTCTGAGATGGCTGACCGTGGACCATACCAAAATTTTGATGAGTTGAGACAGATGGAGCTGAAAACGTGGACAATGAGTGTAGCTTTAAAGTAGGTGCATGACTGCATGACTTCCATTTTATGTAACATTTTTCTTCTTTTCACTGCTGCTGTGAACAATTCTTACTTGGTAAATCTCTAGAAGATTGGATTTCGCACCAAAACACTTGGAAGTTGATTTTGTTTATCTGTTAAGTAATTATGCAGAAGATGCGAAAAACAAGTAATCTCGGGTTGACTTGATGGTTCCTGAACTTTGTCTCTAGTTCTATGCAGCTTTATAGTTGGCTATAAGACTGTGGAAAGACAAATCCACAATTCTATGTCAGGAAAGATACTCACCATCAGTGCAGACGGTGCCTGATGAAGACCTTTTCCGGTTTCCCCCATCACAAGGTTCATCCGCACAATTAGATTCCACGGCTTGGTGGTTGTCATTACCATCACCTTCATTTGTCAGCAAGTTTAGACCACCAAAACACTCAGTGATTTCATTAGAATTTACTTCCAGTGACCTTTGTGATATCCCTGAGTCTTGATCACAGTTAGAGGACGGCTTGTTCTTTTCTACTTCAAATTCACTTTTACCACATGGTCCATGCTGTCCATCATCACAAACAGCAGCAGCAGCAGAAGACTCGTCTGTAGTCCAGCCCTGAGCCGCCCAGTAGTGGAACTGTTCCCAGTAATACCTGTACCCCTGACTAGCATGCTCCTCCCAGGCTTCCTTCCACTCAGGACATTCCCATGGAACCAGTGGCACTTCGCTGGAGAATTCAGGGTGCTTCTCCACCCAGCTCCCCCATAGCAGGGTTTCTCCATGCAGCTGCCAGTACTGCAACCACGCCTCGTCGGCAACAGCAGACTCCAGGTCAGCAGGGGGCTCCTCTGAGGGAACCATTTTCTCTTCCTCCAGCAGCTCTTTCTTCTCCGAGCTCTCAGACAGCTGGTCCAGCTGTGGGTCAGGAGACATGTCCCAGTGGCTGGTACTACTTTTCTTTCTTCCTCGGTCTCCCGTGCACCGACTCCGCTTGTGCTTAGAAGTAAACACAGAAAACGGGTTATTAGTGCGTTTGCTTGTTCTTCTTAAGTTTTATTATTTTTATTCCACTCGTCTTTTAGCGCTTCTCGTCAGAGCTCGTATTGAATTTTGGTAAAATTCCAATTTCAAAATGAATATCCAGTGCAGCATTCACAATTTTAATCAGCTGATCAGGAGCTAAATATTGAACATTTAAAAACCTTTTTTTTTTTGTGGTCAAGTTGCCTCTGTAAAGTCTGGGGAGAGAACGAGTGGACGGTCGATTCGCTTTCAAAATGTGTAGGACAGAGAGTCTGTGACATCACAGATAAGGCAGCACAGACAAACAGGCCCATAGCATAAAAACCAAGATTCTGGCAGGGCACAGTTACAGTTCTCAGACTTAAGCTCCATCCCCACATTATACAACTTTTCATTCAGTTTGTTTACTTTAAAACAGAAGTAAAGTAAAGTGGTCTCTTATAATCACATGTGAACACACCACAGCACACAGTGTGAACAATGTGAAACTATTTCTCTGCATTTAACCCATTCACCAAGTAAAGCAGGGGCACCTGGGTGTATGGGGACGGTACCTTGCCCAAGGGTACCTCTGTGGTGTCATTAGCAGTTCGAACCCACAGCCTTCTGATCTCAGGGCGAACTCCCTAACCACTAGGCCACCAGCTGCGCCAACAAAGAATATGGGAGCAATCATGGTAAAACTGTATTGTTAGTGCAAAATGTTAGCATTCAGTATGAGACGATAAGACAATGCAGTCAGACCAGCCAGTCAAAATGGTAAGAAATAGCTTACAGTGCCCAGAATGAAACATAGGGATAGCATTTGTTACTAAGTCAAAATAAGAAACGCCCAGGTTATCTCAAACCCATAGCAACCTTGACCATCATAACAGAAGACAGCAGGTAAAAGACATACTGCTTTCTTTTGAGCCGACGAGCTGGCAAACTGTACTGGCAGACCCATGCTGGCCATTAGAAGAGTCTCTTCATCCATCACCACATCATCTTCATCCTCAGAGTGGCTGCGCTCCTCATCCTCAAGATGATCAATGTCATCTGGTTTAGAAAACAGGAAGCAAATTCACATCTTATTTACAAGCCCTTGGCTGCTGTAGGTTTGAGCTAAACGGCTGAAAATGGAAATATTCTTTGCATTGCCATAGGGCACAAGGCAATCCTCTATAGAAGCATCTTCTGCCAAGTACACAAAAAGATTCTCCCACCTCATACCAAAAGGCAAACATCAATAGTTCAACTGAGAATGACAACAGACAGCTTCGCCTCAGTTCAGTGTCAACCTGCAAACTGTGCCAAACAAATGTCCAGATAAATCTGCATACCTTGCAATCCAGTGTCAGTCAGAGGCTGTAGAGATTTCAGATCTGATCGATACAGCTCTCGATCACTGTAAAAAGAAATCAAAGGGAGAAAACTCAAATGTGGGCACATTAGAAGGAATCTGAGGATAATAATTAGAATGAAATAAGAACAATGTATAAAGTGCCCATTTGTCATATTTGAACACACCACACCACATGTGAAATTCTTCCTCTGCATTTAACCCATTCACCAAGTGAAGCAGTGGGCAGCCAGTAACACAGCCGGGAGTAGTGTATCGGGACAATATCTTGCTCAAGGGTACCTCAGTGGTGCAACTAGCCCTGGGATTCAAACCCAAGACCTTCCTGGCTGTCTTGGGATTCAAACCCACAACCCCCCGATTGCAGGGGCAACTCCCTAACAACCAGGCCACCAGCTGCCCCATTTAAGAATGATACAAAAACCTTCAGACTTCAAACTATTGCAGGACCAGACGTATAGTTTAAACCTGAATTATGACCTCAAACCCTTTGGTTAACTGTTCAGTCCCTAGTAAAGGACTACACTATACGATCAAAAGTACCGTTCCACCAACAGGGACTTTGGGGGCCACCTGAATTCAACAGTTAAGAGGTGTGTGTCCCCATACTTTTGTCCATATAGTATATACAATCCTGGGATAAGGCATACTCCACCTCTATGTTGATATACTTACTTGACGAAAGCTCTGGAGCAAAGGCAATGAATTATCATGTCCTCTTCTACACCGCGATGAAAAAATATATCAGCTATGGGAACAGCCTGCCATTTTCCATGATTGATCATGATGAGAAATGAAAAATCCTATTGCAACAATAAAATAATCGGATCAAATCTATCAACTTCTATCACATTCCAGCAACACGGCCAAGATCTAAGACAACTACAGAAAGCCAAGGGAGAAGTGAGCAACAGTCAACTGTACATTAAAATCTTTAAAACGCTCAGCGGTTCCTGCACGTTTGTTAAATTCACTCTCACATGTTTTAGAACCATGTCTTCCTCGAGATGATAGAAAATCCCCTTCAAGTTAAAAGTCTCACATCGCAACCAAATATACTATTAGCAACGAACTATCTGGTCAAAAGTATTGAGACACACCTGTTTTTCAGGGTTTGGGCTGGGCCCCTTACTTCCAGCGAAGGGCAATTTTAATGCTTCTGCATACCAAGACATTTTGGACAACGCGTTTGGGAAGAACTGGAACGGAGACTGCGAGCCAGACCTTCTTGTCCAACGTCAGTGTCTGACCTCATAAATGCTCTACAGAATGAATGGGCACACATTCCCACAGAAACACTCCAAAATCTTGTGGAAAGCCTTGCAAGAAGTGTGGAAGCTTTTCTAGCTGCAGGTGGGACCAACTCCATATTAAAGTCTATGTGTTTGAATGCAATGTAATTAAGTTCCCTGTTATTGGAATGGTCAGGCGTCCCAGTACTATTGTCTTTTATAAAACTAGCACAATTCTGTTTGTGTAATGGTTGTTTTGTATTTATTTATTTATTTATTACTGCAACATTCTTTTAAAAAAATACAGGACTTTTATTGTAAAGTCCAGAGAGTCCCTGTGAAAGCCGGGCAGAGCAGGAAGATAAACAGAAGCAGTCTTGACTTTTTTTTTGATGCAGCGACATGTAAGTTCAGCTATGAAGGAGGAATAACAGTCCGAGGACGGTTTGTCAAAAGTAAGTTGATGTTATTTTGGCTTCTGTTTCACGTGTAGTGTTTTGGTGTGTGTTGTCTTGTGCTGGAGGGTGCGTTTTCTTTTGCCTGTGAGTTCCTTTCCTGCCATCCTGGCATACTCAGATCCAAACCCTATACAAACCCCCGTTTTCCTAGAGAACTGCATATCAAACATGACAGTAAGAAATATAGGCTTTTAAATGATGAAAGAATGTCCAGGTGATCACTACAGTTCATTTATTTCTGATCAGGTAATTAGTTTCATGCAGGGCTTGGTAATGTATAATCTATACGAACATACTGTGATATTAACACTTCTCCTAACAGTATATTTAGTAAGTACTGAACATTAGATAGATACTGAACATGATATGATGCTTATAAAATAGCTTTGCTATTTACAGTCTAAGGACAAATGTATTGTTACACCTGACCATTCCACTAACAGGGAATGTCATGACATTGCATTCAAATACATAGACTTTAATATGGAGTTGGTCCCACCTCAACAGCTTCCACACTTCTTGGAAGGCTTTTCACAAGATTTTGGAGTGTTTCTGTGGGACAGTTTGTGCCCATTCGTTCTGTAGAGCATTTATGAGGTCAGACACTGATGTTGGACAAGAAGGCCTGGCTTGCAATCTCTATTTCAGTTCATCCTAAAGGTGTTGGATGGGGTTGAGGTCAGGGCTCTGTGAGGGCCAGTCAAGTTCTTGCACACCAAACTCATGCAACCATGTCTTTTTGGAGCTTGCTTTGAGCACTGGGGCACAGTCATGCTGGAATAGAAAAGGTTCTTCCCCAAACTGTGTCCACAAAGTTGTAAGCATGGCGTTGTCTAGAATGCCTTGGTATGCTGAAGCATTAAAATTACCCATCACTGGAAGTAAGAGGCCTAGCCCAAACCCTGAAAAACAAGTGTGTTCCAATACTTTTGTTCATGTAGTGTATTATTCATAGCAAAGAGTTTCATGTAGGGAAAATGATACCCAAAGAAAGAAGAAAATGAAAAGATTCACCATTGTTTCATACTAAATATATAAGCATGCATAGGTGTGTGGATTGTTTTGGATCATAAATAAAATGGTTATATTTGTGTTCAGTTTTGCAGATGGTTAAAATAATTGGTGGATTCTTTGTGTTCAGTGCAGTGACCGAATTTTGCAGAATTTTGTGGAATTCTCCTATAAATCTAATTTGTACACATTACTCATCTTATGCAGTACCTGACAGTTCACTGCAGTATATGTCATTTACTGAGTGCTTCATTTTTTAATGGAATTAGGTTGGGTTTTTCTTAGAAAATCCCCTTAAATATATTTGTGTGCGGTTTATTAAACCCTAGCTTTCCTGTGACGGTTTAGGTGCAATTGCTGATAATTTGAAGGGCAGTGTTCAAGGTTGAAGGTCACTGTGGTCTCTAAATGTCCTCTGCCTTCTTGTAACTTTTTTTTTTTTAATTTAAAACATCAGGTCTGCCAGTAGGCAGGAGGTGCCCCTGTTCAACCTGGCTGCCACTGGGAGAGGGACCTACTGAAGCAGCATGTCTAATGACAGTGAGTCTTGCTGGTCAGGCAATGGATCTGTGGGTGTCCTTACCTGTCTCCTCCTTGCCTGGGAGGACTGGGTCGGGTGGGGCAATCTAGAAGACTACCTCAGCTTCCTGGAGTATCTGCTCTGGGTCTTCACCCCATTGGCCATCGTCTTCATCCTGCCCTTTCTCATAGTCATCTTCCTTTACCTGTCCATTTTGTTTCTCCACGTGTACAAGCGCAAGAACCAGCTGAGGGAGGCCTACTCCAACAACCTCTGGGATGGGGCGAGGAAAACACTGGCCACTCTGTGGGACGGCCATGGCGCCATTTGGCACGGTGTGTAAAAGTGAAGGGGAGGAGTCGGATACAATAAGATAAGAGATAAGATAAGACAAACCTTTATTAGTCTTATCTTATTAGTGGGAAATTTGCTAATGGTCTAACCCTTAGAATGTGAGTGGCACGCATCCACGCGGGAGCGCAACAAATGGTAAATTGTCGTCATATGGCAAAAAACTCCTTATAGTGAAGTTCCCCTGGTTTGTGTTGATGTTTAAGGTGTTTCTATATCACGTAGGACCAAACATGTAATAATAATAATAATCTCTACTGGGGTTTTAAAAATGGCGTCAAATGCCTATAAAGAACAAAAATGCCCCCAATTTTTTTAGTTTAGGAAAAAAACCTCCAGTAAATTTAGATGTGAGTGTATCAGAACATATTCTTATTTAATGTATTGATTTAAATTTGAAATGACACAGACCACTGTTGTAATCATAATTATATTTACCCTAAACAATTAACAATCATGTAATTGTTTATTCTGAATGAGTTCTTTGTGGAATGTCATTGAACAGTGTTTCCTAGCTCCCGGAGAAAGCAAATTTTAAAGATTTTCCTGCTTTAACACAAACCATCTCAGCTCTGTTGAATTAGTTGAATCAGATGTGTTGAGAGTTGTGAGAATGTGCAGGGTGTTGTGCTTACAGGACTAGGTTTGGGGAAACACTGCCATAAAAAAACCCTTTTTGTAAATAAGATGTGAGTGAGGAACCTTCTTAACCAATTTAAGTATTCTTCACACTAAAGTATCTCATTTGCAAAAAAATGGTCCCCCAGTTTTCTTTATGGGAACCAAAAATTGGTCTACAATTCTCTCTGGAACCCTTTTCAGAATGTAAGCATAGAAGATGGTGAGGATTTATTTATGATATGTAATGGCCCACTTTCAGGTTTTGGAAATAATATTTAGCTGATCTTCTTTTTGGGACAGGTTACGAAATCCATGGTTTAGAAAAGATTCCAGACGAAGGCCCGGCCCTTATTGTCTACTATCATGGAGCTATCCCTATTGACTACTACTACTTCTTGGCAAGTGTCATCATTCAGAAAGGCCGCACGTGTCACTCGGTTGCTGATCACTTCTTGTTCAAGGTCCCAGGTAAACAGACTGCCTCTTAGTCTGGAGTGCTATAAGAGTCAGATCTTTAATAATTCATTCCGAGTCACTTTCAAGCCTTGGGGTCAGTTTCCTAGACATAGATTAGGCATAAGCCTAGGCTTAATCTGTGTCTGAAAATCTGCTCCTTGTCGTGTTACACCACAAAGTAGGAAAATAGAGTCAAAACATATAATTAAAGTGTTTATAATCAATTGCCATCGATTTTTTGGCTCCAATTGATTTAAAACATGCCTCTAATAATAATAGTTGGAAGGTGTTTCAGCACCCACCCAATACCATTATAAGTGTGTTTTAAGTCAACAGAGCTTCTGTGCTTTAATCAGTATTGGAGAACACATTGAACTTGCTGTTTGTATTCATTCACTTTATGATATCTGTTGCATAAGGCCAGATTGAAAAACAAATAATGACATAACATTACAAATGCTGTACTGGCTGGCAGTTATTGAAAGATAGGAGTGACCAGTTAGCATGACCTCCCTTACAAATATTTACTGACCCACCTCCTTTTCTATTAAATTGGCAGGGTTTAAGCTTTTGCTGGAGGTGTTCAGCGTAATCCATGGCCCACAGGAGGAATGTGTGAAGGCCCTGCGCAGTGGCCACTTGCTGGGAATCTCTCCGGGAGGGGTCCGGGAGGCGCTTTTAAGTGACGAGACGTACCCTTTGATCTGGGGGAAACGCAAGGGCTTTGCGCAAGTGGCCATTGATTCCAAAGTGGTATGTTCACATTATCCTGTTGGATAGTTCAATGAAAAGGTGAAAGGTAACAGTTAACATTGTGCTAATTTGAGATACACTATATGGTCAAAAATATTGGGACACACCTCTTAATTCAGGATTTGGGCCAGGCCCCTTACTTTCAGTGAAGGGCAAGCTTATTGCCTCAGCATACCAAGACATTTTGGACAATGGCAACTTTGTGGAGACAGTTTGGGAGAGAACCTTTTCTAATCCTGCATGACTTTGCCCCAGTGCACAAAGCAAAGTCCCTAAAGACATGGCTGGATGAGTTGACAGACTTAACGGGTCCGCACAGAGCCCTGACCTCAACCCCATCCAACACTTTTGGGATGAACAGGAATAGAGATTGTGAGCCAGGCCTTCTCATCCAACATCAGTGCCTGACCTCATAAATGATCTACAGAGTGAATGGGCACAAATTCCCACAGAAACACTCCAACATCTTGTGGAAAGCCTTCCAAGAAGAGTGGAAGCTGTTATAGCTGCAAAGGGGGGACAAACTCCATATTAAAGTGTATGGATTTGAATGCAGTGTCTTTAAAGTCCCTGTCGGTGTAATGGTCAGGTGCCCTAATACTTTTGTCCATGTTGCCCCCAGTCTTAGCAAACCTGCCTTTAAACTTTTTTTTTTGTTTCGGCATCTCCATCCTGTTTCAAACTGGACTGACCTGTGATACTTGCGAAACAGCACTGGCTGATCCAAGAATTTGGCTTGGCCTGCACATGTGCCAGGCTAAAACAAAGAAAATCAAAATAATCTTGTGAGTTTTAGAAAGGTTGAGGCTTTTTGCCCAAAGCGACTTAAATTAATCAGCTGCTGAGACAACTAGAATTGAAAACATGTGCTGTAAAGTAAATGCCCTGTTCTTCCAATGCTGAATTGTGACTAACCTGGTTTCTCAATATATTCAGAGTCATCTTTCTTTTCTCTTCAGCCAATTATTCCCATGTTTACTCAAAACGTCCGGGAGGGATTCCGCTCTCTGGGAACGCTAAGTAAGTCCTGTACTCAGAGTGGTTTTTATTTAATTTTTTTTTTAAAATATAAGTAATTCCATAAAGAAATCCACTATAATAAGTTTATTAGGCACAGCATTGTTGATCTGTTGTGTAATTGCATTGTCTAACAAACAATCCATTTGTTTCCCCCTGACAGAATTTTTCAGATGGGTGTATGAACGATTCCGGCTGCCGTTTGCACCTGTGTACGGGGGATTTCCTGTTAAATTCCGCACTTACTTAGGCGACCCCATTCCATATGACCCGAAACTAACTGCAGCAGAGTTAGCTGAAAAGGTATGATTTTTTTACCCAGATGTTTTATTTCTTTTCTTTCTATCTCTCTTTTTCGGGGGTCCACAAGTACAGTTATCAGGCCCATGATATCTGCACCACTTTTGGTTAGTACAAAATAGAAGAGACACTGTATGGACAGAAGTATTCAAATTGAATTCAGATTAATGCTGGGCAACGTTTAAAATGATTGCATTGTTATATGCGAAATTAAATAATGAATTCAAAAGTAGTGTTTTGCACACTTTTTTTTAAGTCCTGCTATATGAACAAAGTGCAATAACATTTGTTTTGCAAACACTTTAAACTAATAAGGAGCTTTTTAACAGCAGTGTTCCCTTTAACACAGTTACACAGCTGCAGTTCAAATATTTCTGTAAATCTGTAAATATTAATGTAATTAAGTCAAATATAAAACCAAAGCTATTTGCCCCTGCCAGGGTATTCACGTTTTATCTAGTTTGTTACCCTACCATTATAGTAGCTGCAAAGGGGGGGCAACTCAATATGAAAGTCTATGTATCTGAATGCAATGTCATTAAAGTATATATATGTCATAAAAAATAAAAAATAAAACATGAATGTGCCCAGCCCTAATTCAAATACATAGACTTTAATGTGTAATCGGTCCCCCTTTGTAGCTACAGTTGTTCTCATAAGTTTATGTACCCTGGCAGAATTTATGATTTCTTAACCATTTTTCAGAGAATATGAATGATAGCACAAAAACTTTTCTTTCACTC
>JBBPCX010000040.1:27489634-27508037 GCA_037974365.1 Hydrocynus forskahlii | reverse complement strand
CTCTGGCTGCTCACGCAGCAGTGATCTGGGACTCGGGTCCCCTGCTGTTTACTCCAAACTTTGAACGGGAAGATGACATATTTTTGGTCTTGAATTGAAGTACTGCATGTCTGCCAAATAGTGGCAGGTCTTTAAGTGTTAATTGCGTTAAAAATATTAACGCCTTATTTTTTTCTGTGATTATTTAATCTAATTAACGCGTTAAATTCCCAGCCCTAGTTGTGATTATGATTTAAAAAGAGTAAACACAGTTGTTTGACAATATATGGCTTCAGGCAACCACTAACCATGAGTGAAAGAAATGCTTTAGTGTTATCATTCGTATTCTCTGAACAATGGTTAAGTAATCATAAATTCTGCCAGGGTATGTAAACTTGTGAGCAAAGCTGTATAACAGCATTTACAATTCTTAGAAGGCTTTCCACTAGATTTTGGAGTATTTTTGTGGGACTTTGTGCCCATTCATTTTGTAGAGCATTTATGAGGCCTGGCTCGCAATGTCCATTCCAGTTTATCTTACAGGTTTTAGGGTTGAGGTCAGGGCTCTGTGCGGGCCAGTTAAGTTCTTCCACACCAAACCCCTCCAACTATGTCTTTATGGATCTTGCTTTGTGCACTGGGGCACAGTCATGCTGGAATAAAAAAAGCATGGCGTTGTGTCCCAACACTTTTGTCTATAAAGTGTATGAGTCAGAGTTGTGTGTGAATATACAGTCTCGATTAAATTTTGTTTTTAGTGTTTGCTTCACATCGGTGATCAGACTCAATTATATTGAGTCTCTTAGCCACAACTGCCTTCCCCTTACATTGCATATGAAAATCAACCTGCCACTGAACTTTCAGTTTAGATTTAGCAGGCAGCCTAGTTCGGCTAGTCTGTGTGCTGTGCAAACTTTGACAGCTTTAGGAATTACCACAGCCGCCAGAGAAAACATCTTCGCCCACAGAAGCGTGAATCCAAGCTTCAACAGCTAACTGTTGAAGACAACTAACAAAAAAAAATGTAGAAAACTTGATTGTCTTGCACTGCTGTGGTCTGTCGTGATATTGTGAGCAGAAAAATTGGGGAAATCGATTACATTAGACATGCGTCCTTGAAAATATGCCCTGAATTTATTCAAATGATGTCAAGTTAAAATCAAATTTGAATATCCTACAGTATAAACTCAAAATGAAGTCAGCTAAACTTCATGCTCTGTTGGTGTGTTTGTGGTTCATTAAATGCCAATGTGCCAGGCGTTGGCTAAACTTGGGAAAGAACCACAGAGTCAAATATCAGTATTCAGAAAACAGTACTGATGTCACGTCCCTTCATTTTTAAAATGTCTCCTGTTTTCTTTCTGCAGTTTTTTCTGTTGTAAAATGCCATGCCCCCCATGTCATTTGTGAAGGGGCCTTTTTAGTTTAGTTCTGAGAGATGAACAGGGTACCCATAGGTTATTATAGGTTATTATAGACCATTATAGACCCAGACCAGCGGGATCTTAAGAATGCACACATGTGTATAGTTCCATATTTCAGGTAATTTAAGTAAAATGCTGAATGTTAATTCATGCTATAAGTAAATCCTACATTCACGTATAGGGTAGATGTTTCTGAATAAGTGGCCGATCAGTATCCTGCTACATTTGTCGTTTTGTAGTCCCCCTATGGACTGCACTAAGCATTTAAAATACAGTGCTTGATATATTAAAGATGTCAATTAATGATAAAAAAGCTTTTTCCCTGCCAGGCGAGCATGAGGTTGTTTCCTGTTTGTAAAAGTGTCATGCTAACCACTGCCGTAGAAGGAGACTTCATGAAATATTTAGCTGATTACAGTGCAGGCCTTCATTGAAGCTCTCCTCTAATCCAATATTTCACTCAGGTGCAGGCAGCAGTTCAAGCACTTATCGACAGACACCAAAAGATTCCTGGCAACATCCTGCGGGCTCTGCTGGAGCGATTCCACACCAGGCCCAAAGTGGAATAGCACACAGATTTTTGGGATTTTTTTCTACAGTGATTCCACACCAGGCCCAACGAGGAACAGCACAGTGCTTTCTCTCAGGCTACAATGAATCTATACAAACTCTATTAACTTTTATTCCCAGCATAATTTAACAGAAAACTGGAAGTATTATCGAACTAATGTATCATCATGATATTTTGATGTTACTGGTGTTGACATGTTGACGTGTGTGTGGCATGGGCACGTAATTGTCAGAGAATGTCACAAGAAAATGACATATCTAATAATGGTGTGTGTCTATACAGTCTTTGGTTTCTAGTTTTGTGTGCATGTGAAGTGTAAGAATGTGTGATTTCACACATTTGTGTTTTGTGTGCTTTTGTTTTTTTTAATTTGTGACTTATTTGCACACTTTGATCTGTTTGAAGGACCACT
The DNA here is from genome assembly GCA_037974365.1 of Hydrocynus forskahlii. Classification (NCBI taxonomy): domain Eukaryota; kingdom Metazoa; phylum Chordata; class Actinopteri; order Characiformes; family Alestidae; genus Hydrocynus; species Hydrocynus forskahlii. The sequence continues at coordinate 27,505,651 of JBBPCX010000040.1, read as the reverse complement.
GCCAAAATCTACTGGGTTCCAAGAGGCCTTTTGGTTACTTTGTGTCCTAAATTCCTTTGTAGAGATGGTCAGCTGTTTTAACATGCAAAGGTAGCAAGAGTACACCTCGTATAAACTCAAGATTTTGTAAGATCGAAGTTGCTGACTTACTGTCAAATATGTTTTCTTTTTAAAGCGATGGTCTGGCCAAAAGGCAGGTTTACATAATTCCCTTTATTCAACCAAAAATAATTGGTGTCTGAAGTTGGAGGCATTGGAGGTACAAGGCTAATGTAGCTAACAAATACTGGAAGCTTATGTACCCCTAAATCATCACACTCCTGCCTCAGACCTCTTTAAGGTGTTAAGTAGACTCCAGTAGACTTTCTTATGTGTGCTCTGACCCTCTGACATACTGAAAATCCATTTTACAGTTAACAGTCCTGTACAACGTGATACAGAGGTAAGTGTGTAATGATTTAAACATCCAGTTTGCATAATGGCTGACAGTAGGATTTCATTAGTTCTTAGCTACACTGGTCTTATATCTTCAGTGCTAAAAAAGCAGACATGTCTACATAAAATGCTGTCCAGCATGTCTCAACATCTTCTGACGTAAGGGACATTTATATGGTATTCATCCCCCTTTTACTACAGCAATAGTCTCTATTCTTCTGGGAAGGCTTCAGATGTTGGACCATTGCTTTGAGGACCTGATTGAAGCCACAAGAGCACTAGTAAAGTCAGGTACTGATGTTGGGTGGTTGGTTCTGGATCACAAACGCAACCCCAATTCATACTAAAGGTATTCCATAATTCCTTAGAACACTGTTCTACTGCTCCATGATCTAATTCTGGGGGGCTTTATAGTGCTGCCACTGGGAATGGTGCTCCTATGCCCATGTGGGAGTGCTCCAGTGCGTTTCTATGGATAGTATACAAACTGTGCTGATCTGACTCATTGGAATGGCTGCCTGGATACTTCTGGACATGTATATTTGGGGAAATTGTGTAAATGTGATTTCTGGCTGATCTATCGCTTTATTTTTATATGCATACTGTGATTCTCGTGAGAGCAAGAAGGTACATGGAATTAATGACTGAGATCGAGAGTTGGCAGTTGTTGATTGGTGCTGCATATATCAGGGTTCCAGTCAGACCTTGGTTAGTGTTTTCAGTTTTCTTTGGGAGGTCTGGATGTGGTCAGTGTTGGGCCGCTGTTTAAGTTCTAAAAACCTGCCCTTTGACTGGGCAGCTCAATAATGCAGTACAGCAACACTAATGTTACATTAATGAGGTAAACAGCCTTTTATGCAGATGTCAAATCACTTTTTTTTTTTTTATAATACAAATTCAACATTTGTATACATTCCTGGTGTCCGATCACTTACTTGGTATTTTGACCAGCAAAAAGACTGCTAACAATCAAATATGTTCATGTTTAAAATCAACGGTTGTAAAATATGGTTTTATAGGTAAAAAACACAAGATTTTATTGTTCAAAGTAAGTGTATATTCTCGTTGTTGATGCACTTGGCAACTTTTTTTTTTTTTTTTTGACTTACTGCTATCATTTTTGCCTTTTTTAAACCTTCCGTCCTTCTGTCAAAGGAAGATGTTACTTGATAATGCGAATGGTGGCTTGCAGTGAATGAAAGCTAGTAGGGGGCCAGTAGTAGTTTCCCAATGACTGGCATTCACTGTTAGTATTTCTGATCTGGATGCTTCTGTGTACATATCAACAGTGCAAGCATTGATGTTATTCTGTATGAATCTGTCTGGTGTGGACGAACAACCTCTGTGCATTGTCAAAATCAAAAAAAAAAAAACACTGAAAAATACAAATTATTTTTGGATTAATCCACTGAGTCAGTTATTTCTCATTTCATCGCACAGAGCATGTCAAGCAACACCTGCCAATTAGAGAATAAAAACCTTTTTAGTGTACTGAATTCCTCCAGCCATTTGATAATGTTTCACAAGCCGTTATTGTAATTGTGTGGCACCAGCTTCCATTTTTAATGCTGGGACCTGCAGCAGGCATGCATGCGCTGGCATTATGGAGCTTTTTGGCATGTAAAATGCAGAATGTTCCTTAAAAACACCCTCCACTCGTAATGAGTGGATGAAAGTACTGGGATGCCTGACCTTTACATAAACAAGAGACTTTAAAACATTGCATTCAAATACATAGACTTTAAAACGGAGCTGTTCCTCTCTTTGCTGCTATAACAGCTTCCACTCTTCTTGGAAGGGTTTCCGCAAGATTTTGGAGTGTTTCTGTGGGAATTTGTGCTGATCTGTTATGAAAGTGCACTGTGCAGTTGGGTGGCATAGTGGTTAGGGTGTTGGCCCTGCAATCAGAAAGGTTCGAATCTCAACTGCCAGTGTCACCTTTGAGGTACCCTTGAGCAAGTTACCGTCCCTGCACACGGCTCCCCGGGCGCCCCTCATTGGCGGCAGCCCCCTGCTTCACTTTATGAATGAGTTAAATGCAGAGAAAGAATTTCACATAGTACACACTGTGTGCTGTGTTGTGGTGTGTTCACATGTCACTATAAGGGTTAATAAATTAAGAACTAATAAATTAAAAATTAAAACACTGAGGAGGTCAGGCACTGATGCTGGATGAGAAGGCCTGGCTTGCAAGCCCTGTTCCGGTTCATCCCAAAGCATTTTAATGTTTCAGCATATTGAGACATTTTGGACAACGGAATACTTCCAACTTTGTGGATATTATCACAGCATGACTGTGGCCCCAGTTTTCTATCACAATATCACTGTGGCCCCAGTACACAAAGCTAGGTTCATAAGGACATGGTTGGATGAGGTGGGTGTGGAAGAACTTGACTAGCCCACACAGAGACCTGACCTCAACCCCATCCAACACCTTTGGGAAGAATTGGAATGGAGATTGCGAACATCAGTGCCTGAACTCATCAATGCTCTACAGAATGAACGGGCACAAATTCCAACCAAAACACTCCAAAATCTTATGGAAAGCCTTCCAAGGAGAGTAGAAGCAGTCATAGCTGCAAAGGGGGACCAACTCCATATTAAAGTCCCGTTTGGTGTAATGGTCAGACACCCGAATACTTTTGTCCATAAAGTGTATGTCACATTTTGTCCATTTTTCATTTGTTTCCCTCTTCCCTCTGACCACTAGGGTGCCTGCAGCAAAAGTTTCATCTAGAATTGTCAAAAGGTGCAAAATCATCACCTCTAACATACTACTGACCAACTGATAGCATCCTGGGTAAGCTACCAATGTGCTGTTTATGTAGCATGTGGCAATAGCTTAACATAATGACAGCTTTATACACAAATCCTAAAAGCATGGTCATTACTTTACCTGAGAGTTGATGTTACTATACAGTAATCTTCATGTTATGTGAGTTTTACTGGTTAATTCTCGTTGACAGCCCATTTTCAGACCTTTCAGATCTGAAAAAACGTAGCAAAGGAGTCTGATAAAATGACCACAGTGTACTTTATTAAATGAATTTGGTACTTCATGTTGCATTAGAATCAAATAAAAATTTACAAAAATCCAATATATACAAAAATGTAATGTTCTTTTGTTTTTTACTCTTCAATTTACAATAAAATCAGATAACAGATTCAATGCATTTTAAGCACTTTAGACTTTCATCACACAATGCAACTTACTCAATAGACCAATAATGAACAGTTTTTTTATCATTTTGCATTTTTTTTAATCTCATTTAATACATCACATACACCACACTAGTTTTATTCTGTATTACGCCATATGTAACTGCCATTCCGGTGGCATCGCCTTCTAGTCAACAGACACTCTTTACAGTCAGGACTCAAAAGGGAATGTTCTTTTTAAACATGTACATTTACATACAGGTATTTACAATTAAATAGCCATTTGCGATTCACTAAGGTGAGCTTCCATTGCAACTGAAATACCAAGGACATCTGTACATCGAATTAGGTCGAACCTAACTGAACGCATCTAGCCAAAGTTCATCAAAACTACTGTGCTTGTACTAAATCCGTGCTCAGGTGTTAACCACTAATCAGCCCTAGATTCCAGTATGTATTTTTTTAGCCCCTCCCCCTACGCCATTCTAGTTCATCTAATTATCTAATTCTAATGGTGAGGGACAACCATATATGTTGTTCGATGACACAATCTCGTCTGCATACACATATGAAAGTAAAAAAACAAGTACCATCACACTTTCTGGATCTTTTTTTTTCTTTTTTTCTTATTAAGTCAACAGTCCACTCTTAACAGTGCCGGCCGTGACTGTCCGTGACATCTTCGGCACCGTCACTTCTTCTGATTGTTAGACTGCAAAACGGAAAAATGCCGTCATTTTCCGTTCACCTTTTTTTGCCCATAGTAGAAGCACAGTAAGTCAAATGAAATGCCCCAAACAGAAAGTGAAGCAGCCCACCCTTCACAGCCATCCCACCATGACTGGCATGGGATACCAAAAGGGAAGAGAAAAAAAAACACCCCCCTCCCTCTCCCTCCACACCCATGCCCCCAGAACTGAAGAAGAACATAAATAAAGGCCAACTCTCTTTAAGGCAAATAAAAACTCATAGAAGCAGCTTGCATGGTTTGCAGTATGAATGAACTGGTCTCCCTGACTGCTGTAGGTTGCTCGTATGAGAAGAAAATGACACATTGAACGTACTTGGTTCAGATGCATATCTGGCACACGACTTAGCGCTCAAAGACCAAACCGTTTCGATACGTTTGTGTGAGAGCGACGTTCTGCATTTGAATCAGCTTTATTCAATCCACCACTTTCTTTCAGTGTGAAGTATATGAAAGTCCTGGGTTTGAACTGCCTTTCTGATGAGTAGGGCGTAAACAGGAGAACTCTCCGCCTCACAGGCCTGACAGACACAGCCCAGCACCTTCAGCAGTGAGATCGCCAGCCTCCAGCCCAAATAGCTTTACAGGCGCAGGGCCCTCTGTTTACCGGACCACGTTGAGGTAGGTTATCTGTACAATTTCTAGACTTTCCAGAAAAAGGTAGCTGATGGAGCCATTTGCTTAAGGTAAACCCAAAAACAATGATACAAAGAACTAGAAAACAAAAAAATCGCATATAGCCTAGCTCTGCTGCAACGCATTAATCATAAGCCTTCTATAACATACATATATTTGCAATTAGTGGGGGCAGAGGTGTTGTTAGAATCTTGAAATATTCACGGCTGCATTTGAACAGGGGTGGAGTAGGATTGAAACTAACTGTGGGTATCTTAAGATTTTAGATTTTAAAATCTACATGTTTTGTAGATTTCCTTTGTGAAAATAAGTACACATGCCCCTATAGAACATTCTGCAGTATTCTGTGCACAACTTACTGTCTGTTTGGTGACTTTACCATCGTGTAAAGAATAAAAAAAATAAAACATAAAATACAGCTGGTGCAAAAGTCCAAATAAATATAACTATTTGCAGGGAAATGACATATTTTTGTTCCCTATAGAGGTCCAGTGTCTGTTCAGGGTTGCTACATAGGGTCAAGTTTCAGCTTTGAAGATAATAAAAACATGCAGTTTGGAAAGAACAACATTAGAGCATGATAGCTTTAGCTTGGTTACTTGGATAAAAAAGTGCACCCTAGATAGATCAGTTTTAGTTGTATTCAAAATCCTCTAAAGTGTCTCTTTTTAGTCCTGTATTCAAGCTCCTTGTAAACTATGCAGTTATATTAAAAAGGTGCAAGCATCCGAGTCTCACCGGGGCCCAGAGCCCACATCAATCATGATAATTTGTTAGCTAGAATAAATGAAATCAACTTCGTTTAATGTGATAGGGTAGGGTAAAGGGCACAGATCAGAAAACAAATAGAATCTATGCTTGTGAGTCCTCCTGGTGGCTTGCAACCGTAACTACAAAACGTCATGTTTGTTGGCGGAGCATGGATACGTAATGTTAAGCACTCAAAAACCTCCCTTCTGCACTGACCTATAGACTATCACAAAAAGCCCCTATCTAAAACTAAAGAGATATAAGCTCTAAGTATAAAAAATGGTCCAGGACTGAAACTTCACCGTGTCTAGTTTGCTCAAGATGTTTAAGACATTTTGAAAGGTGGTTTGGGTTATAATTTCTAGTAATGAACTTCTGAAGCTTCAGCATCAAGCAGTATGTGGAATTTTTCTACAAAACTGAAAGGTTGGTCTAATGGCATCTGTGCTTGACTTGTTAATCCTTTAAACTCTGATATGCCAGCAGGTTTACACTCCAATCCCTCACGCTCATAATTTACATTAGTTTAACAGCAGATACTGAACAATTCACAGTACTTCTATTTCTTTGTATTTGACTTCATTAATGTACCTTTGTCTGTTACTAAATTGTATTGCATCAAAATTGAATTAATTTCATTATGTCGCTGTTAATTCTCTTCCAGAGCACTTTGTTAGCTAGTTTGATGATAAACATGGAGATAATAAGGCTCATTGGTTTAATCCCTTAAGCTTTATGTTTATTATTCAGTTATTAATCTCACATTCTACGTTTTTCATGCATTATCCTATGATATTTGTGTGCTTTTATTCAGAAAACTAAATTCTACATTACCATCTTCCACCCTCTGTAATAGTCAGAATTAAAGAGGCTGGTTTTGTTACGGTGTTAAAGTGGAACGTTATAAAACTTAGTAGCATTTGTGTCTTACATCAGCATCTTTTATAAAAAAACAAAACAAAAAAACAAGGATAATTCTATTTGGACCCTTTAAGACTACTATGCATTATTCAGTTGCTATAAAACTAACCTGTATGTTAGATTTAAGAGGAGTGAAGAACTGCAGTGTAGTCCCACACATGGATCCTAAGGGTTTAAATAAGTGATAAACCAAGCATATAAGGGGTTAAAGGACAGAATGCCAGTGTGGGGTTTCTGTTATTGTCTAACAGTGCTGTAGGTGTGAAAACATTTAAGGGGACATTGGGGGGATTATATAGCAAAACGTAAACAGCAGTGAACACCTGCTTGGAGGTGTTGGTGATTGCTGTTGACAGGAACAGGTCAACGACATCCAGCGGCTGCAGGAGCGGCACAAAACAAGGAGCCGAGAAAACAGATCCTATCTGCTGTTGACATCGTGACACATCAACTGATCAAATAAACAAAAAGCACAAGAGGCAGCATGTTCAGGGTGACACCGAAATAAACATATCAACATATGTATAATTTATGAGGCAGAGGGGGCCTGCGGATTCAGCTCAGATTTGAATCAGATCAGATTCCAGATTCAGCACTGTGTGAAGAAAGCACTTGTTCCTCACACCTCGCCCACCTCCTAGTGAGGGATTTTGGTGTATAGGTGGTTCAATCTCAGTTTCAATCTTCTGCGTTTAAGCATTGTTCACATTGCAAATATTTGTAATTCTCCGGTCATTGTGCTTTGTCTCTCTTTAGGTAAGTGCTACAGGCGTCGTACAGGGATATTTGGTCCAAAATAAGAAAAGGTCATAGAGGGCGATTCATACAAAATGAAAATGCTGAAACCAGATGGCCTGTACAAGGACAATTCGCAGGCCTGTGGCAGCCATCTGATCTTTCTCTATTCTTATAAATGATTTTTATTATCTTTATTTATTACTTTTCATGCTGGAAGATATAGCATAGTATTGAGACAAAAAGTAATAAGGGTTGGACATGATTTAAAGGAATACTCCAGGCATTTCTGATCTAATCTTAATCCACCAAATCTACAGCATATTGCCAGTTACCACAGGCAGTGATTTCAGATTAATAAGCACGTTTCTCTGTGCTTGATAAAACAAGCCAAAACTCATTGACTTAAACAGTAGGGCTGGCCTGAATAATTCACATACTGTAATGAGTATTCAGTTCTCACATTATTATCTGAGAGCTTTGCTTTTTTTCATGCTTTTGACTGGCCATTTAAACTAAAAGATCACAGATGAATGAGAAATCACGAGAACAATTTAAATTATCGGACAAGGCGAAAAATGCTCTGTGCAAATGTGCAATAAGAGGCTGGTTAATAATTTCGCTATGAAAGAGCTTATCCTGGCTATGACTGAACTGTACCCAGCTATGAGCAAAACCTGGCCCTGACTGAGCTAAACCTGGCCCTGACTGAGCTAAACCTGGCCTTGACTGAGCTAAACCTAGCTATGACTGAGCTAAACCTAGCTATGACTGAGCTAAACCTAACTATGACTGAGCTAAACCTAGCTGACTGAGCTAAGCCTGGCTATGACTGAGCTAAACATAGCTGACTGAGCTAAGCCTGGCTACGACTGAGCTAAACCTAGCTATGACTGAGCTAAACCTAGCTATGACTGAGCTAAGCCTGGCTACGACTGAACTAAACCTGGCCCTGACTGAGCTTATCCTGGTTATGACTGTTTCCCTCTGTGTTGGTTTTCAGATTAAAACATGGCAAGCTAGGCAAATAAAACACAATAAAACATCCTTTAAAAATAGGTGACTCAATAAAGCAAAAGCAATTTCAATGAGAGGGTTATTCTATGTAGCAGCACAGCATGTGAGCAGATGATGATGATGATGATGATTATTATTATTATTATTATGAGTTTTTGCAAATTAATATTAAAAGTATTTTAAAATATCAACAAGCGTTCAATGTCTGTAAAATGCTACTTGCGGCACATTTATTCGAGTGCATCTGAGAATTAATTCATTATTCAGATGCATTGTCACCTGAATAAAAAAAGCTTTCAAAAAGAACTTTTAAAGAACTGTGTTACTATATGGTCAAAAAGTAAAACAAATATATAGCCAATGTATATAAAGTCACCTTGAATCAAAGCACAAAAGAACACTGTTTTTTCTCATGGCCACTGAGTTCTATGGGATGAGAAATGCTAATATGAACTAAACCTAAAACCTGATGGTGAAAAATGAAGAGAAGTCCTATAAAAACAATCATTTTGTCACTCTTGTGAGCCTCAAACCAAAGCTATGTTTAAACAAGAAGCTACAATTGCACCTTCTACAGCAACATATGTCATGCAAGCAGCTGGGCTTCAACCGGCCATTTACACATTGTTGCCGGCGACTGGAAATATCACAAAGCTTGTAAAATGCTATTCAGGCCAGCCTTAACTCATAATAGAAGCCAGTGCAAACTTTGTCGCATGTCCACTGTTGCCTATTAATAAAGTCTGAGTTTTTGCTTTTACTAAGCACAGGGAAACTTGTGTCCATGGTAACTGAGTGTATGTTGCAGGCACAACTCATAAATGTTAGACTGAAAACATGAGAGTATTCCTTTAAAAGGGATTTGGGAGATTTCCAAAGCTACAGTTGTGTCTGGGCCTAAATTCAACCTCATTGACTCAAAAATCAAGCATCCTATGATAGTCACCTTCACGTAGTTAATGGCATACAGGAAGAATGTTGTGCAGTTCAACATGATGAGCATAAAACACAAAAAAAAAGAAGGAGAAGAAAAAAATACACTTTCTGCGTCAAAAGAACACGGCAAAAGTATAAAACAGTCCGAAAAACAATGGGACAATGTCTCACTCATGTTGAAAGAAAACACCACTCTTAATCACATGGTCTGTTCCAAATCCAAGTGACGTAATGGATTTCCAACAAATCACAACAGGCACATAAAGAGCATCAAACTCGCACAGTAACTCCCCCTTCCCCTCCCAGTGTGAGTGCAACAAAATAAAGGACAAATTCTCCCGCCGTGCTTGAGCCTTGTGCTTGTTGTACCGTTTCGTATCTGCATGCCTCCGCCAGCGTGTCTTCTGATTCCCTACACAAAAGACAGTGAGAAGCACTTGCAACCTACAACTGAAAAAGAGAAAACGTTTTTTTTTATTTCCCTTTCATACATAGTGGATGCTTTTGGCAGAGTTAAAGATACAGTGTTCTATTACTGGAGACGCTCCAGAGCCTGGAGCTTAGTTCAGAGCGGCCAAGGCTGCTTTTGTGCCTGCTATTGAAATGGTCTGGAGTACACCTGCCCTGCACATTTTAGTGTTTTTCCTGCAGTAACATGCCTGATTCTACTCATCATTAAAGGCACACTACAGCGTTATTGAGTCTGATCTCCTGCTATCTGTAGCATATGATCAACTGCTTCAGCACCTGTCCTTGGGCTTCTGTTATAAGTGTGTTTCGAGTCAGCAGTGTTTATGTTCTTTCCTAGCAACAGGAGAACCCTGTGAAATTATTGTCTGTGGTAATTGAACGCATGCAGTAGTCACTGCAGATAGACATTAGGTTAAAAAGTATGGTGTATTCCACAAACAATCCTATTCTAAGTGGAACAGAGTGTGTTAGAGCAGAACAGAGGTGGGTAGAGTCGCTAAAACTATGCTAAGTATTAGCTGTTAGTATTACACTGTTAATTTAAGAAAACCTAAGCTAACAAAGCCTAACCTGAGGCCCAAAGCACTAGGCTATGGATCACTGCAACAATCCAAGACCACTGGAATTTCCTCACTAAAAGCTCTTGCAGCAGAATGCCGTCAAATCTTCACAGCAATGCTCCAATATCTAGCACTAAACCCTCTCAGAAGAGTAGAGATGGTCATGGCAGCAAAGCAGGACAAACTCCATATGAATACCTTTGATTTCAGAAGAAATGTTGCATACACATGTCTACAGATGTTGGATGTATAGGATGTTTTTCCACTGCATAAAGCACCATAACTTTTGGTACCAGAAAGCTGTAACTGTGCTTTTTTCATGTGCCAGTGGTCCATGTTGTAGTTTTAATGCACCTGTTCAAGACTATAATGATCTAATAGTACTCTCTTTTGTAACACCACTGCTGATGCCAGTGACACTATAGTGAAGTCTTTACTCTTCCTGGAACCAGAATGTAAGCTAGCGGTTTTTGTTCACAGCATTACTTCTACAAAAGCACTTTTGAAGCACACAGTTTTGTGTGGATTTTACCTAAATTTCTCCTCAAATGGTTTCTGCTGGCAAGTAGATGGTTGACATGAAACACACCAGACTTACTGACGACAGCCTGAAGACCAGTAACATTAAGTGAAATATCTTCACATCTTTGCCAAAGAGCATACCACTTTGTTTCACTCAGGTCGATTTGGGTTGTAGCACATTTTGCCCTTACACATCATAGAGACAAGAGCATTTGCAGTTGGTTGTTTTGCCAATCAGTAAGTTACACTGATCAACAACCCACCACGCATCCTAATGATAGTTAGAAGTAAGGTTTGCAAGAAGGGAAAACACCCAACTATGCAGGCAGGGGATCCTCACATACACACATACATACTTCAACTTTCTGCTCACACCCCAGCATCAACACTGTATCTTTAATCTTATGGAGGGCAAATTTCCTGGTTCTAGTGACCACTGATACTGCTGTAGATTGCTGTGTGTGTCTTTGTGTGAATGTCTGTGTGTGTGTGTGTGTGTGGGTGTGTGTGTGTGCATATGTATTCATCAATAGGTTATGTCTTCTGTTTTTGTAAGTACATGTTTCTAAGTACACATATCCTGGATGTATTTATAAGTATGTGTTCTTATAAGTACATCTAGGTACAAATGGACCACCCAGATCCACTTCAGCCACAGCCGCCATTGGACTGAGCTGCCAGAAAGAGTTTTCTTGGCCTGATGTCTTTTTCAGGGAGGGGGAGAGGGGAAGATGGAACTTGTGGCTTCCATTCAGCGTGTGACGACCATGTACATTTTTTTTCTTTTATAATTTTTTTGTTTTTCTATTTGTACAAGATTCAAGTAGATGATTGAAATGCTGCCCTGGTTTTTTTATGTACAGTTTAGTGGCAGAGACTCACGGCCCACTGTGGAGTCCAGTAGGGACCAGGTTTTTGGCACTGGGAGAGGTTTGCTGATGTTCATGGGTTTCAGCACCCTGGATAAGGACGTCAGTCTCCGTGACCTTTATCACCATGGAGAGACCATGTCCCCCGTTTTCTCCAGTACAACAGGTAGCCATATTGTGTCCACATGTTTTAAATCCACTGATGAACATTTGTGATGGATGCTAAGTCTGATAGGGGAAAAGACCTTTTATTTTTTTTAATGGATGCTAAGTATATTACCATGACCAAAGTCACAGAAGCTGGAGAAGTGTTCTCCACATTTGAATGGCCTATAGTGTTTAAGGTTTTGATTTCTTGACACCTGTACAACACTGAGAAGGAAATGGACCTTAATGGACAGAATCAGTGAGTACAACGGTCTTTAAAAAAAAAACCCTATTTAATCCCTGACGAGACATGAGTAATAAAAATTGGGAGAAAAATGAACAAATGGAACAAAAAAATTGTACAGCTTAAAAAAGATCCACAAGCATCCATCCATCAGTGAAAATGTTGTTCCTTTTCTCATTTTTTCTGTCTGTCTTTTTTTATTTTTAAATCCATGACAATCAACATCATGGGCTGAGTGCTATGCATGTCTCTACAGTACGCTCCGCTAGTAATGTTATTGCCACAGTCCTGCTGTTAATGGATGCTAATCTATGTGGAGGTTAGCATGTGTGTGTGTGTTTGTGTCTGTTTGTGTGTTTCCACAGCTTGAGCTACAAAGTGGTCTCGTACTCCAGACGTTCCTGGACCAAAGTGTCATCTTTGTACTGCAGCCTAGGGGGTGTTGGTGAGGAATCAATGGCCAGGATGGCCTTCCGTATGCTGCGGTCTAGAACATGCCGCTCCCAGGCTGGATAACGGTTCCGACATAGGTCTATCCTGATCACGGTCTCTTCCAGGCGTGGCGCCCTGGACGAAGGTGTGGATGGGGCTGTCGGACGCACCTGGAAGACAGGCACACATCCGTCTCGTTCTGTGCCATATTTAGCCTCCCGATCAGCGTCCCTTGCTAGTGTGCCGCCCCGGTTAGAGCGCAAGGAGTTGGTGGCACCTTCTGAAGGCATTGCAAAAGCGGCTGAGGCTTCATCAAGCTGGGTGAGGCTGGAGGAGCGTCCAAATCGCGGCCCATTTGGGTGGAAGAAGGCGTAGTACATAAGCATGAAGACCACACCTGTCAAGAAGCTGGAGAAGATGACACAAAGCGCAGGAACGGCAAAGGCGTCAGTGCTAGCTGGAATCCGGTAAAGGTACCAAAGGGTGCTGAGGGCAGCGTTCTCCAGCAAGATGACCAGGTAATAGATGAAAAGACGACAACGCGTGCGGCCCTCCTTGACGTTGAACCAACTGAAGATGTAGATGATGCCAACAACCATGTCGAATACAATCTCTTCCCATTTTGTGATGCAGAACTCGGTCTCGCAGTGCACGATCCAGAAGGTCATGACGCACCAGTGGAGTACGATGAAGATGCCGAAATACAGTTGGAACACAGAGGCGAAGAGCGCGAAGGTCACCACCCTCGCAGCGATGGTGAAGAAGTGCCAGCAGAACTGGATGATGACCGCAAGGTAACTGATGGGCTTCTTGTCGTCACGTGAGTCACGAAGGGCTTTCTGGTAGGAGGCCAGCGCCCAGGCCAACGACACCAGAGAGGCCGCTGCTGTCATACCTGTAAACAGAGCAAAGAAATAAATTAGATATTTAAAAAATACAATAAAATGAACACAAACTTTACCTTTACCAGAAATAGGGTTCATCAGTCAAGTTGAGCAAATTAAAACATTATAATGAATTTTATTACTTGTAAACCAGATTAGTCCCATAGCTACAGTGCAAATCTAAAGAAATAAATTACTAATGGAAGATTGCAAGAGGGGTTTTCTCAGTGATTATCTCAATTATACAATGCTAATGACCCACACACCCTTAAAATCTGGATTTTCAGGGTGTTATTTGGCAAGAATAATGGTAGTATAGAACAGTGCCCACTCAAAGAACCATGTGAATGCATAAATGGGTCTTTGCATAGTTAAATTCTTCTCTTTGATGGAAAACCTCTTCTTGTATATATGGTATGTTTAAAGTGTTTACCAGCAACAACAGTTTTTCAGTGTTTTTCAGGTCAGGTAGTAGACCCTGAAGCCAACTGTGTTACTGTGTGTGTGTGTACTTGGGGATCATCACACTTATTTTTAAAAATGCAGTGAATACACTACACACGTTAATGCACCAAGTTTTACACTCTCAACACATTTTCAGTAGTGATATGCTCTCAATAATGCTTTTCATATTCAGGCATGCTTTGCAAACATCCAGAAGGGGTAGCTGTTGCTGGTTTTATTCTAATAAAGTGGTGAAACGTTACACCTTTTATTGCATTGTGTTTAGCGATGCAACATCACATTGTAGTAAAACCATTTCAAACTAATACTTCAGTTTGCAGAAGAACCTTCGCTTTTATTAAGGACCAAGAATTTCTGTGATTAAAGCCAACTGTGATAGATGTCTAGAACTAGACACTGCTACTCTGGCAAAATCATCTTATGCAACAAACAGCATTATCACACAGCTATGCTGTGGATTAGATCTGTACCCAGTTTGGGATCTGAATTTAGTGGTTCTTTACATGTGAAAATAAACAGAATTTTATTTTGGTCAAAATTTTGGGCACAATGCATAAAAAACAAATGCAAGGAAACAAACACCAAGTTTGGTGGCTGACCACAGAGGCCGCTGGGAAACACTGAATAAGGACACACTGTGTTACTGGTGCAAAGCACCAAAAGCAATTTGAGTGCTGAATATCTGCCCCTTGTGGAGAATCTACAGCCTGCTAAACGCGAGTGAGTGAATTATTTCAGACATAATTTGTCAGCTTTTTGTACTCTATTTATCAGTTGAATGGAGTACAGAAAGCTCCATTCATCAGTTTTTGTCCACAGGACTGGGGTTAAGCAGACATTATTTGGGCAGTGTTGTATTGCACAGGAGTGACACTGACAAGAAAAGAACATAGTAGCCCCACGCTGAATGTGTCAGGCATTTGCTGGGGTTTTTCCATACAGTGTCACTGCTACACCGAGAGAAACCCCCAATATCCAGCAGCTCTGTTGTCAAAATGAAAGATGCTCTGAATTAGCAACCTACAACTTGCTTCTTATGCTAGTCTCATACTGTAACTGCATGGAATTACAAACCACTTGCACGAGTCATGCAAAACTGATGCTTCAAGCGTAATTAAAACAGATTTCTGGAGAAGGAATCATGAGATGGCCTGAAATCGGACTCCTTGTGATAACATCTTATTTACATTTGGGATTCCACTTTAGGTGCTTCTGCGAGATGTTAACTAACAAACTGTGGCAGTGCTGGAGGGGCTGTGGTGACAGGGGGCTGCGCTTGATTGAGTGTAATAAAGCCTGTGGTCGGGACTTGAGGCAGGAGGAGTGCCTGTTTATAACTGTCACACTCCAGCTCACTGTGAGAAACCCGCTACCATGGTTACTAAGAGCTCATACTGATGGAGCGAACGCTGTACTGTAGGAAGAGAGAAAGAGAGAGAGAGGAAGAGGAAGAAGTGAGGAAGCGAGAGCGAGAGGAAGGTTGAGAGACACCTAGAGAGGTTAGGGAAAGGAAGAGGTGGGGTAAAGAGAGAAGGAGGAAAGAATGAGGAAGAGCGAGATAGAGAGTGGAAATGCAAGTGAGATGCATAAGAAAAAGACAATAGGGAGAGAGAATGAGCGTAAAAGTTAGAGAGACATAGGGAGTGAAAGAGTTAGGGTAAGAGAGAAGAAAAGGAGAGAGAAAGGAACGAGGAAGACAGAGATGAGACGGAGGAAGGAATGAGGAAGAGAGAGATCGAGATGGGGAATGAAAGTGAGAGGTTTAAGAAAGGGAGAGAGGAAAGAGTTTGGAACTGAAAGAGAGGGGAATTAGTGAGGAGGATAGAGAAAGATAAAATAAGAATAAAAGTGAGAGAGACAGAGAGTGAAACAGGTGAGTGAAACAGAGAGAGAAAAATGTGATAAAAAGATGTGTATAGTTATGGAGTTTTGGAGAGAAAGAAAGAAGGGCAAAAAAGAGAAAGTGAGAGGCATAAAGAAAGTAAATGAAAGAAATGAGAGAATGAGAAAGAGAGAGAGAGAGAGAGAGAGAGAGAGAGAGAGAGAGAGAGAGAGAGAGAGAAAGAGAGAGAAAGAGAGAGAGAGA
>JBBPCX010000040.1:27469714-27489534 GCA_037974365.1 Hydrocynus forskahlii | reverse complement strand
AGACAGAGAGAGAGAGAGAGAGACAGAGAGAGAGAGAGAGAGAGAGAGAGAGAGAGAGAGAAAGAGAGAGAGAGAGACAGAGAGAGAAAGAGAGAGAGAGAGAGAGAGAAAGAGAGAGAGAGAGAGACAGAGAGAGAAATAGAGGGAGAGAGAGTGATAGAGAGACAGAGAGAGAGAGAGAGAGAGAGAGAGGGAGAGAGAAAGGGAGAGAGAGAATGATTTCAGCTTGTTCTTTTTGTCAGAAAATACACCTGAAAGAAAGAACTCTGTGTTCAGAAAGTGGGCATGGATGAAAGGCTAGTGGAGAGCTAACATAAATTGAGCATCAACAGATGGCCTACAGTAAGTGGCCAGTGAGTGAATAGCCTTTAAATTGACTGCTTCTTATCTTAGATAAGCTTAGATCTGCAGTGCAGGTCTAATTCCGACTACAAAGAGTGAGCTGATAATCAGTAGATGCCACTGCAATGTCTTTCATTCATCCTTTAGAGAAACCTTGCGTTGCAGACGCAGCAGTAAAGGAAGTCAATGATAGGGGCAGTCAGGCCGGCAGCAGAGTCCATTCATGTCCACTTCCAAAGAAAGACAGAGGCGATGGAAAAAACTGTGGTGTCTAACTCTGCTGGGATAACACCAGTGTGGTCTTCGGCCATGAATAATTAAAGCTGCCTTTGTATGAAATGCTGAAACGTGCAGAAGCGACTTGATTTGTGTCCAAATAAAAGTGGGTATTATTTCCAGTCTTTCCAATCTTCTCATTGGACAGGCTTAGGACAATTAGGATATGGGATATGTACAAAAATAGGGCATAAAATCGCAGCACAGTAGTATTTTATACATTTTTAGTATTTTCCTGACCAGCAGGGCTGGATCTAACATGGCACAGAGCAGTGTTACTGTAAACAGGGGTGGAGTTAAAATGAAAACAAAAAGGTGTGGTTTAGTGGTCTGTACGGAATCTCTCAGACTCATATTTCTTTGTAGGATGTGTGGTTAGTTTTGTTGTATTGTCACAAAAATCACATATTTACACATATCCACCTGTTGAGCCTGCAGCAGTTTAGCACTGCCTATTTAAGTAGTGTGTACAGGGGGTCCTCAGGCTACGCCGTTTTGAGTTTACGACGTTCACGGCCATAACTAGTTTCCGCTGTGCTGCGGAAAAATACGTTCCAAGAGCACCCGCGTATAGTGAAAAACCGCGTTGTTGTGTTGCGTGAAAAAAATGACTAAAAATGCCTATTTTCATAGTGTAAACCCTAAATATGCCCCCAAATATGCGGGCTGAAGAAACTCTAGGCTGTTTTTTAGCCCCGGTCCAGTTATATTTTATATGGAAATGTAGCTGAATTTACATTAATATTTATGTTACAAAATTAGTAAATTATCTTTTTCTTAATAATTTAGCACTAAAACAACTAAAACAACGTTCCTGGAGGAACATTGTTTCGTTTTTACTGTGTACTGTGTATATGGTAGAAATGATAATAAAAAACCTACTTGACTTGACTTAAAATTATATATTGCCACGAAAAAAGCAGAAGAAATGTGGAGGATATCTGTGATTTTCCACGAATTTGCTCGAGTTTTCGCCAACAATTATAAGTTTGGTTCTAAGAAAAAATGACTGAATCCGAAACACTTTAATTTCATTTTAAAATCGGCTTAATATATTACCCTTAACGAAAATGTAAAGGTAAACCAGTAAATGCGCTGGACAGTTTACCTTGAACTGCCGTCTCCCACAATTAATTAATGCAAGCATGTTTTCTTTGGTATGTGCTGGCGTTTTCTTTGGTATAAACAGGTAAATACAGTAATAATTCAATGTAATTTTTTAGTAATAAAAATACAGTAAAATGTAGGGGTAATCACCAATATTTTTTACAATTCAATAATTTACTGTTCATTGAAATGTTGAATTTACTTTAATATTTATGTTACAAAATTAGTAAATTATATTTTTCTTAATAATTTAGAACTAAAATGCATAAATAAAACATATTGCCAAAAAAACAAAACAAAAAAAAAACGGAGAATATTTGCAGTTTCCATGTTATTGTGGGGAAAAAATCCACATACGACTGATTCCGCGACTCCTGATCCGCGTAAAACTGGGAGATTACTGTATTTACAGAATAGAGCAATAATGCGGCATATGAATGAGGGAGCTGGTGTTCCCCAGTATGTTTTTAACACTCATTTTTTGTCATCTTTTCTGTTACTACAGTACAGTGTACAAGTAAAGTATATTTATGTCCTTTTCCTTTTTCTGTGGCTTAGTTGCGTTTTTATGTTCTACATCAGAGGTCCCTAACCACTGGGCTGCGGACTGGTATTGGTCCATGAGTCATTTCATACTGGGCTGCACAGAAAGACAGAATAAAAATAATTTACTTATTAGCAGAGTCTGAAAGATATTTTATTTAGAAAAAAAATGCTCGTCTTGGTCACGTGATACAGTACATCAAAAACTTAGCCCACAAGCTAGCAAAAATGAGTAAAAAACAAACGCACTTTATTTTTAGTTGTCCATGAAAATATTGTTTTACATGAAACTGGTCTGTGGCATAAAAACGGTTGTGGGCCGCTATTCTAGATTATGATTTTACAGCTGTGTTAGGATAGGTAATTGACTTAGGCTAGGCTGTGTTTCGACTGTTTTTTTTTTTTTTTACTGTAGCATGTCCATAGATACAAGTTGGAGCGTACTGTGTACGACTGATTTAATGAGACAAAAAACAATTTGTTATTACCTGTCTGTCAACTCTGGTTAGGATAGGCAAGAAAATGAATGAACGAATAATTTTTTTTCACTGCATCATTCCTTTATGAGTGTATCATCCAGCAGGAGCAAACATATTTCAGAAGTTGAATTTCTTGCTCTTACTGTCATTCTCCTGATTTACTCTTTCATTTCATTCATCACAACTCCATTCTCAAACAGAAGGCTGAAACTCCTCATGAATGCCTGTGCTGCTGTTGTGATGTTCAAAAGTACAACGGTCACCTCCGTGCCACGGTGCTTTTGTGTGCGATCCTCTGAACTGTAAGGCCAAGCGAGGGGTCACTCTATGAAAAAGAACATCCATGCCTCTCTGCAGGCCAGACCATAACTTCATTCATCCTTATCTCTCCTCTCCTGCTCTTTAACACCAGAGGCCATTACAGTCAATTTCATTTGTTATCGCTCTTAAACATATGGCTGACTCCTGTGCTGCTCTTTCTAATTACTTTTCCTCTAAAGCAGCTTGGAGGAGATTTTGTTTGCTCTGAGAGTTCCCTCCTGCCTTCCTGTGCTGCTACAGAACACTGGGGTGGAAGAGAATGACTGAGCGCTGCTCTTATGGCAGACGACAGAAGATTAGCCTTGGTCTCCGTCTGTAACAAGTCATCCGGTCTAAGTTTTAGAGACAGTTCAGCAAAAAAAAAAAAAAATGCGTCAAACCAGAACTAGTTCCTGGGCAGTCTAGCCACGTCCTTTTTCGAATCATTTATCAAAAACATGACTGCTACAGGGCACTCAGCAGTTCTTACAATGGGCTGAACAGCTAAAAACAAAAAGTTCAACATTTTTCTAGCTATTCATGCCTTTGTCCTCTCAACATGGTTGGATGAGTACAGTGTGGAAGAACTTGACTGGTCCGCAAATATGTATATTGCATGCAAGAAGTAAACATGAAACATGTCTTCCCGAGTCTACTCCGTTTATGGTAAATTTGAAAACTGAAGATTTGATTTGTTTGCAGAACTATCACTTTAAAGATGCCATGCCTGTGACTGGCCACTCAGTGTGATGTACCAGTGTGACATCACGCCTGTCTGTATGGACCTAATCCAGAGTTTATTTATGCATTTGTAGGTTTGTTTGGCCTTTATTACTGGTAGCTTATTTATGTATTTAACCCACTTAGATTAAACCCGGCCCATTAGGAGCCGAGTGCACAAACATAGTTTAATGACTACTTTGTGAAGTGGGATAATTAACTGTCAGAGGCCAGGCTGTAATTTTTATTCGGGAGCCACAGCTTGGCCTGCAGGCTCCTCTTCTCTCCACTCTATACACGAGACTGCTGTTCCCTCTCTCCATCCCTCCATCCTTCCCTCCTACCCTCCTTCCCTGCCTACCTCCCTCCCACCCTCATACGCATGCAGCGCATCCCGAGGAGACGGTCGCCACGGGAACGGGCCGGGGAGGTGACGTAATGCTCCTCACCGCTCCTCACGGAGGCTGCAGTAATTCTGGGCGGGCGCAGAGGGAGGAGTGAGTGTGCATGTGTGTGTGCGTGTGTGTATGTGTGTGTATGTGTGTTTTGGGGATGTACAGGGGATGGGGTTATGTAAAACATCACTGCAGTGTCTTTGTTGAGCACAGTAAGTCTCCTCCTGTTAAAGGGCCCATTTCATGAAGTAACAAATTTTTTCTTGCTTTTTGAAAATTTGCTGCATAAACACATGCATGCCCAAGTCCATGCAGGCTGTGTATGTACAATAAATGAAAAAAGCAACCTATTTTGAATACATCATGGCTGTGATGTCACAACCATAAAAAATGTACATAAGACCACCCATTTAACAAACAGCAGATTATCACAAAGTAATAAGGAGTCCTAGCACTTTGTACCTTTCCTGAGGGTTTTAGGCCATGCTTAACGATTTGTTTTCATACAGGCTTTTTAAAAAGAGACACATAACCTAGCACCTGGTTGTTAACATGTGTCTTAAAGACACAGCAACAAAAACAGCATATTTAAAAGGACATTTTGAGCCAAAATGAAAAATTGATACTTTTCATTGACATGGCACAACAGTCCGATATTCAAGTAAGAAAATAGAGGCGATCTTGAGTTGGAAGTAACTTTTGAAAACTACCAGGCCTTTGCATACCTGAGAGCAGATGGCTAATGTTGAAGGGTTGCCAGATAGCTGGTATCACTGCTATAAAGCCAAACAATACACCTGTATGGCACAATGCATGCCCTGGATAATGAAGTGTCAGAACAATGATGGGCAAAAATGTAAAAAGAGAAAAAACCCATGAGGTTAAGGAAAGCAAAGCTGCACTAAAAATATTTCATAACAGGATAAATAACTTTACATACTGGTTTAAGGAAATAATGTATTTAATTATAAGGATAAATAAAGGCAGGAAAATGGTAAATAGGCAAATTCATTGAAATACTCATTTTGAGTACAGGAGAATGTAAAGTATGGGCTCTTTAAATAGTTTAGCATGAAACACCTGGCTCAGCAACACCAGCACCAGCAGAACACAGAGCAGTGATGCATTTCATTGCACTGTAATCATGGATTTTTGGCCTGAGTTCCATCAAATTCTGTTATTTGACAGAACTGTGACTACTGTGGGCTGCACACCCCAGAATATCTAAAAGCTTCTCTATGTCTAGCTTTTTTCCCTCACACTTCTCCAACTGCAGCTCCAGAAAACTGAGCCGGTCTCTGTATCCTTTGCTGGCAGTAGCAGGAAATCCCTAACTTTCCACATTGAACCCCCCAGAGCCCCCGCCGGCTTCTGTAACGGTGCTATCAAAGGCTGGATGATGACATCAGCAGCTCCTGTTCAGCCTCTGATGTCCATGCCCAGCTTGTTTAGATCCTGCCATGACATCACCGCGTACAGTACGCTCCGTGAACACTCGGGACGCGTACTCCCCTCGCCTCTGCTCGGAGGCTGACTTCAAAAAGACAATGTCTGATGTGCGAGCCAACAAGAACATGAACGATTCTCAGCCTGTGAAACGTGTCTCTTTGATGGAGGCCAAGCGAGATACACATCAATATCAGGCTTAATTCAAGAGCTCCAATCATTTTAACAACATGCCATCAACACAGCAGCAAAGAGGAACAGTCCATCAAATCCTACTAGAACAATAGTTGTAGACTTTAATTTAGGTTTTTCTCCCTTAGGGTCACAGGTTGGGTTCTGGGTCTCTCTCTCACTCTCTCTATTTCTCTCCTCTGCTTCTCTGTCATCTGTCAGAAAATTTGTGTGATTGCGTCCATTCTTCTTCAGTTTTCTTTTTATAGCCAAAATATTCAGCTCGTGCTGAACTTCGGAACCGCACCAACATCAAAATATCTGGTGCAGTACGCTTGTATAAAACTTTATGTTCGGTTGGTCAGGGGCCAACAACTGATTGTTTAGAAGCTGTTTGAGAGACTACTGAAACATACTGGGAAAGAGAGTGAATGGTTGAGAGACCTTTAAAATGTCAGAGAGATAGGCAGTGACGTTACGTGTACAATTGCCAGGGATGGACAAAAAAAACCCCAAACACAGAGAAACACACACAAAACTTTCAGCACACCAAAGCTTAGTTCAGTTATGTTAAAAGAGACATCGTGAGTTCGAGTCTGTGTGGGGAGCTTTTTTTGTTAACACAAATTTTTTTCCCCATAAAACCAATCTTTGGGTGTCTCCAAATATTGGTTTTATAGCAACAACATAATTATGCTGCACATTTTCTCGTGGAGATACATCTTCTAGTTCTTCCCATTATCATTTGATTACTTTTTACATTTCGACAATATTTTCATTTACTTATCACATTTACGTAAATGTGTTCTGTTCTAGCAACTGTTTCTAGGTTAAGTAAGCCTTACACAACAACGACAAACTGAAGTTCTACATGACTGAGTTTCCAGTTTAAAATGCTATGCTACTGAACTGGACTGCAGTCACAAAAATATATCTAAACTGCAGTTAGTTTAGCTGGTACAATCTGATGAGAATTTTTCTACCCCCTTTTGTCACAATAATAGTATTATTTCGCTGAACACTGGTTGGTAACGACTCACATGATGCTGTAGCTAACTTTTCTATTTTAGCACACAAAACAGAAAACTGATAGATAACTCATAGATGCACACTGTTACATATGCACACTGCAGTCCATTGGGTCAGATTCTGAATTCATGTGTGACAGCAAATCTGCATTAAAGTCTGAACCTGTCATTGCACCTAAGTAAGCTTGTCGGTCGACAGCTGTGATGGCAGAATAACTTCACATTAAGCAACCTGGAGTTCACCAGAAATGAACAAAATACAAAGTGACAAACAGGATGTGCTGTGAAATGCTTTATGCAAACCAAATTCATGTAAATGTGGTTAACACTGACAAAGCTGGACTTGACATTGCCATGTCTTTCTTTAACTCAAAATGCTCTACCTTCTTACGGAAAAAAAAAAAACCTCCCAAAATTTGACACAAAACGTGGGGCTTCCTAGGCTGACCTTTTAAAAGATTTTCTTCAGAAAATAACAGTGGCGAACAAATCACAGCTGTGATCATGAGTGATTTATAGAGTGCTCTTTCATATACATACAAAATAAGTATTATCTGAAATAAAAATGCACTGTCTATAATCGGGGTTTTGGGGCCTCAGTGTATCCCAGTTACATTGTTCTGCAGAGTTGGGTAGTAACTTCATTAGATACACCTAACTTGTTAAGTAAAGTGGTCCTTATAGTCACACCTGAACACACCACAGCACGGCTCACAGTGTGAACAATGTAAAATTCTTTTTCATTCGCCAAGTGAAGCAGTGGGCAGCAAGCGACGCAGCACCTGGGGAGCAGTGTGTGGGGACGGTACCTTGCTCAAGGGTACCTCAGTGGTACCAGTGGCAGTCCTGGGATTCGAAACCCACAGCAATCCAACTGCAGGTGCAGCACCCTAACCACTAGGCCACCAGCTGTATCTACACTTTATCAGCCCCTCTGACCATAAAGGTGTGCAATGTAGTTTACAATTACAGACTATAATCCATATACAGTTCTGGAAAAAAAAATAAGAGACCGCTACAGAAATGTCCAGTCTCTCAGGTTTTATCTTTTATAGGTGCAAGTATTGAACTGAACAGAGTTGCCTTAGTTTTTAAGAACTGCTGACAATATTTCTCCAAATTTGCCAATAAAAATATTGTTCTTTAAAACATAATTAACAGGGAATGACAATACATCAAAATAAGAGAAACAATGCAGTGTTTACAGAACTTGAATAATTCAAAGAAAATGAATCTACTGTTCACTCTTAAACAAAATAGCAATAATTGCCTCTGACGTACATTTAGTAGTGTTTTGCCATCCAACATGTTTAGTCACGTTGCAAGAGGAGAGTGTTGATTACAGCAGTGTTTTTTTGTTACATTTCCTCATTAAATAAGATTTGATTCAAGTGATCACTAATCAGTACCTCATAAAGCAGAATGAGGTGTTTGTGTAGGAGTTTAACAGACACTGGCATGGAATGATTGCCATTCTCATAGAGGTGCTGATTTCAAAATAAATTGCAGTGTCAATTTTTTTCAGAGCAGTATTTCTCTGCATCATTTGTAAGACCCCTTTACAACATTCAACAATGCTCAGGAGTCCCACAGGACCATCAGTGAGCAGGGATTATTTAGGGGGTGGATCATCTCAGCACAGCAGTTACATTGAAATGGAAGCGACAGTTAGTGTGTGTGTGTGTGTGTGTGTGTGTGTGTGTGTGTGTGCTGAACAAAGAGCATCACACACAGAAGTGCTTGCCACACTTGAGGTGAGAGATGAGCAGAAATGAACATGTTTCCTTCCATGTGCACACACAAGCCCTTTAATAAGTTTAGTGAGAGCAGGGTCAGCTCTGGGACAGCCTTATCAAAACCTATTAAAAGCCACTTATTTGCAAATGGGAAAAGTAAGTTCATTTTCGCAGAGGAAGCACAGTTTAAGTGCATGCATTGCATGATCTGATTACCCACTGCTCTGCCTTGCTTAAACTCTTACGACAAATGAGACAGATCTGAGACAAGATGGGGTGAACATCTCACAGCTGAGAGGACCTACGGTAAAACCTTACAAAAAAGTTATGTAATAGGAATTATTTCTTACTCATTGGTTATTGAAACAAAGGACAACTTCTGCAGAATGTGTGGAAGCAATTTCTTCCAGGACCACTAAAGTTTTCTGATTTTGATTCTAATTCAGTACCATATCTGCATTTGTTGGCTGGATAGATATTACATTAGAATCTGAATTTTATAAAAAGTTATGTTGGTACATTACGTTCTTCTGTTCTGCCCTGTTTTTGTTCTTTTTTGGCATGAAAGCAAACCAGTGATCTAAGAATGGTTTAAAGGGCTGGCAGGGGGTTCTGACAGTGTGGCATGTTTATGCAGTGCCTGGGAGCATGTGTGAATGTTTGTGCAAGTTTTGCATATAGGACAATGTGTATTTATATATATATATAATAGATCTGTACTGCTTACATGTTGCCCTGCGATTGAAATTTATTACAGCTGCTGTCTGAGGTTTATATGGGCACTTCACAATATAAGTCTGCATTGAGTTGAAATATATATATATATTATTTCAACTCAATGCAGACTTATATAGTGAAATGCCCATATAAACCTCAGACAGCAGCTGTAATAAATTTCAATCGCAGGGCAACATGTAAGCAGTACAGATCTATTAAATACAGATTTATGTAGTTTGACCACTTAAAAAACACTCACACATCACAAGTGGCCAAAATGTACCTTTTCTGACCACCTGTGGATTGGAACAACGCTGTATAACATTGTTATACTGATGTAATGAGTCTGGAGCAATAGGCCATTTTACATATTATAGATTTTTGCACATTTTTTTTGTTCTATTCAGGAGTTTAGGAATTTTTTTTGTCATTTAATTTTTTCCTCATGATATCTGTGTGGTTTCATTTACTACGAATGGTCATAATTACTTTTTTTTTTTAATTCGTCTTCATATCCCTTAGAATTAAACAGGCTGTTTTTCTTACTGTGCCTTTAATACAAATACGTGTAACTTATCTCTGCTCTGATTGGCTGTTCTGTATTGTCTATCACTCTAAAAGCAGCCTTGACTGAAACAGTGATTATAACTTCATTGTGGAGAGGCAGAGATAAACTGACCAGCACTGTTTTTTAGGGACATCACGACTGTAGACTGTTTGTGGACTGTTTGTGGAACTAATTTAACATATATGGAGTAGAGAGTGAATACAGAGATTTGACGTTATGTAATACATCAGCCACACTTATCCATCCCACAACATTCAGTTATTCCTCCAATATTTCTTTAATACAATTCAGCTTCATATTACAGAGGGTGCTAGCGTAGATCCACCCTGAAGCAAACAAAAACAAAAAAAAAAGAAATATAATAAGTGCAGACTCAAACCTGTCAATACAGCATAAATCAAATGTAAATGTAACTATTTGCATAAATAATAAGCACTTGTGTAAGCGTTGCCATGGTAATAGCATTGCTGGTATAACAGTGGCATTTCTGCCCGCGCAGAGGGTGATGGTGTTACGCACTATGCCATCTTATGAAGTGTTTTGAATACACTCAAATGTTCTTTAGTACATCAGCTGGTATGTTTTTTTCACAAAACTAGAATCTTTTATTGAGCTCTCGTCATTATCTCTAAGTCCTGCAAATCGTCACCCCAACAAAAGCTGTGCTTGGTGGGTTGAAGAAAAAATGCTTTGTGGTTTGAAAGCCCCAGTCAGTGAAGTGTGTGAGACAGTCTAGCACACAATTCCACAATTCTCTCATTATTTGCTATCAAGAATGGCATTTAACAGTCATCAATCAATGCACCAAAATTACATTCTTGAACAAAGTTTTAGCATCAACAACAAGACATCCTACAAAAATTCCAAGTCTGAGTCTAGGAATAGGTCTCAAAAGCATGACAAATACAATGCACGGCCACTTTATCAGAAACACCTGCACTGATAAAGTTACTGCTCCTTTAGCCTGACCAAACCTCTGCATAATGTCACAGCAACACAACCTCCTATTCAATGCTTGTGCATTCGTCACAACGTGCGTTTTGTGCCCTAGAGGTGCTGTTTTCCAAAAATGACACAATATCGCTTTTTGAGAATAATGCAGTGTCAATTAATCGCATTGTTATAGGAAATTCGATCATGAAAAGTATTGTATTGAACACTTTTATTTCAGAAGTACCGCTATATGAACAAAATAGCAATAACATTTGGTTTGCAAAGACTTTAAACAAATAAGGTGCTTTTTATCAGCAGCGTTCCCTTTAACAGAGTTACACAGTTACAGTTAAAATGTTAAAACTTAAACATTAATGTGATCAAACCAAATATAAAACCAAAGCTATTTGCCACTGCCAGGACATTAATGTTTTATCTAGTTTGTATAGAAAAACAAGTTACCCTCAGAGTCCAGAGCATGGTCACCGGAACCATTATAGCGTGTGTGTCTAACAAGTATACCTGTTAGAGTGAGGTGAAGAAGATGAGCACAAAAAAGCAACCAAATAATAGTAACAAAATAACTCAATGCACCTTGTAAAACTATCTCGATGACCTTTCTAAAAAATAACTTGAATAGGAGGTTGTTCTGTCCCATAAAGAACAAAAATGCCAGAATTCCTTTTAGTTTAGGTCGTAGAAACAAACAGAAAAAACAAGATCTTTAAACCCAGGAGAACATGCAGAGGGAGGGTGTCTGGAGTGCGGCTGAGCGGCTGAGAGAAAGAGCAGCAAACTGCGAGCGTGTAGGAGAGCAAACACTGGTTTTAGACTGATTTACACCACTTATATTTACTGAAATTAGATTGTACTGATGCACCCTGTGACAACGTCACAGATGTGCTGATTGTGGTAAACCACCCAAATAATATAAGTAAGTAAAAAAGCAGGTGTTTCTTATAAAGTTGACATTGAATGTACTACATAGGTTTTCTTTTCTCTTACACACTCTCAACCCAAGAAAGGCTTAGCTGATGAGTTAGATCATGCGAGTGGGGAGCAGGGAAAACCTTAAAATGTGCAAAGCAGGGCTTGGGGAAAATTGCTTCAAAATGAAACGTCTTATGTTTGGGGAACATTGCCATAACGTGACAATACAATAGTATTCAATAGTGCAATAACAGACTAGCACAGTTTCCAGCCTAAAGGACTTTTCTAGTCTTTTCTATGTCTTGAAATTAAAGGAATGCAGGGGGTCCTCATGTTACAACAGTCTCAACATACCAAGTTTCGAGTCTACAACGCTCACTCCCAATCGACTTACACCGTTAGCCTCATGTTTACGGACTACGTGGGTGAACTAGTTTGGTTGGGCGTGGCGGAAGAATACGCAGTAACGCGGCGCATGTGAGAGGGAGTTTTCCTTTTCTTTTTCCTGTGGCTTAGTTGTGTTTTTATGATTTTACAACTGTGTTACAATAAGTAAGTGACTTAGGCTAGGGTGTATTTCGACCAAATTTCGGGTTACATCACTGTCGACTGAATGGATCTGTGTCGTCCCCCTGAACTCCAGCATGTTTTATTTTTAATCTTTGTCTGCCACATCCATAGTATGTGGTCGATTGCCACAGACAATAATTTTGACTCAAAACGACTTGAGAACAGAAGTCAATGAACAATGAACCAGATGCCCATTGTCTTCTGTCTGAAGCAACTGCTCAATGGCCATCTGTTATAAGCATGATTTTTCAAGTCAATGGCTTTTCAGAATGATTGTCGATCAAAACTGACCATATTCTACCAATGCAGCAAATAGTTTGAATAAACTGTACCGTAAGTATGCTCTAATGCATTATGTAATGTACATATAAAAAACAAGGCAGATGTATGAAGAATCGAAGACTGTTCATGCGTGCAATAAATGCGGTAACAATGGTAACATGAGACTGACAAGACTCAGAGTGTAGAAAGGGCATCAAACATTAAGGTACGTGCATCCATACTCGTACAATGACTTCAGATGTAAACCAATGGGGCCTTTCTCATAAGGCCATACACAACCCCTTGAATTTGCAGCTCTTCCCAGAAGGCCTTTGTGCAGCCTGCTGTGGACACGGCAAGACTTAAAATAGAAGCTGAATAAGATAGTGATATATTGTCAGAGTGAAAAAGTCTGTGCTTTTTGGGTAGAAACTCACACAAAAAAAAACTATCCAGGAAGATAAAGAATAGATGCCTAGTAATAATAAGTCAAAGCAATGAGATTTTGGTTTAGGTACTATGGCCTACTGTCAGGTTACACTGCAAAAATGTAATCTCATTTTCCAAATCTATCACAGTATCAGAGAGGTTAATGTTACTGAAGTTAGCATTAATAAAACAATGACCCCATGCTTCCCCATTACTCTATGCTAAAAGACATTCTTATAACCTAATAATGCATTTGCTTACTTTAAAATGACCCTAAAGACAACTTTACCAAGTACTGTAAACACTTAACGAAAGGAAACGTAGTACGCATTCAGTTTTCATATATTTTGAATTATTCGGTCAAAAACAAGTATCATAGTAGTTAACACTACTACCATCCATGTCCTTGAGCAAGCCTTCTGATGCTATACTATACAAACTGTATCTGCAATAATATGAAAATGTAAATGTCTACAATATAAAAAAGGGAGTCTCCATCAATGTAAACTGTCCCGTAAAAGACCTAAGCAAAAGTTTAGATTTTGTCTGTGTATTAGTTATCTGATAATAATGCCAGACCTACAAACCAATATTACCGTCGCAGCAGTATAGTCATATTACAACTTCAGACATACATTTGCCCAATATGGTAATTTCACTTCTCATCACAGTACAGTGAAAAGGAAAACTCCATCACTCATATGCCGCGTTATACTGTGTATACGGCTGAAATGACAATAAACCTACCTGGCTTGACAATGGCACTGATACCAGATGCCCATATTGGGCCGATATCCTGGATCACATATTATAAGTAAAAAAAAATAAAATAAATGTGATTCAACCTGGCTTGAAATGTCAAATCAGTTTTAACTGCTAGTAGAGTGATTGTGTGGTTTAAGCATGAAAGCCTACTTTTAGATGCTCATCTTAAGTGGATTAAAAATAGATCATGTTAAAGACAAGCATGTTTTAAAGAAGAAGTATTTAATCAGCATCAGAAGATTCCAACAGCACTGTCAGTACCAGAAAAGAAAAAGTGGTTTTGTGCCATCTGTAAGACAAAACAAACTTTTTTGTCTGAACAAACAAAGGTGAAACATCTTCAAGACCAGCTTGCTTACTGCATTCGAGCCAAATGTTTAACAGTGTTAATGCATCCATCCCTCTATGATGCATTTGACGACCAAAACCTCTCCTGCTACTGTGATGGCTCCCTGTAGTGCTGCTTGTGGAACAGGCCGCACTTTGTGGACATTTCTGCTCTTTTAATTCATCTCCTAGAGTTTCTTTTCTGTAGTTAAATGTTTAAGCTCAAATAAAACACTTTGAAAAAAAATATTTGTTTTACTACACTTTGTGTTAATGTACATAAATATTCTTAGCAGCCTCTTCTTGTAAATGTTGCTGTGTCATGCAAAGTTGTACGTTTTTAATAGAATAGAAAAATGAGCTGCAGTACAGATGTTTGGATGTTGCGTACATGCTGATTTGCATATTACTTACCACATAGTAATCAGATTTCAGTCTGGCTGACCTGAGATGCATTTTACTATCAAGTGTAATAGCATCAGGTTAAAATCTGATCAGGATACAATCCTAATACTAGCTGCCTACAGTGGCCAGGTGCAAACGGGTTCTATTCGACAAGGGTTCTATATTTGACATTAAAGAAATGATACAGCATAAAAAAACACATTTAACATTGTGCTCCCATGAGATGAAAAATCGACTTAGATTTCAGGCACATCTACGGTAGGTTTTATGCAAGACAGATGATGTGACAGCTCATAAATATATTCTGTGCTAGAGAAAACTCTGTGCAAACAGAAAAACCCACAGAGGAACAGGTAGGCCTTAGGGCAGATAAATCTTTGGATTGTTTCTAAGTGTTTTCTTGTATGTATTAGTAGGGCTGGAAGAAAGTTGCTGGCCAATGTATACATCATAAACATTTAAGGCATGTTGGATCCTTAATTACAAACCCACCAACTCTCCACAGAGATCACAATAACCTTAAATAAAATCTTACAACGGCCCTGCGGCTGAACACTTCTGAAGATGTAATGTACATCTCAGCAATGGAAACAGAAATACAGAAAATGGAAGTCTAAATGTCTGCATACTCACTCTGGGTGAAAGAAAATGGGTTTATCAGTAGGTTAAGGTCAAAAGCAGGTCAGACTGAGGGTTTTAAAGGAATAGGATCCCTTTCCCATGCCCTTAATGGACTGATTTCTTGTCTGAGGTGTTTCTCGACCCTTTGCCTTAAGACTGCTGGGATAGGCTCCAGCCCCCTCTGCGACCCTGATAAAAGATAAGAATAGCTTCTCCTGTTTCAAAACAAAACAAGTAGTCTAGACGTGATTGGTACTTTAAAGGACGTCTATACGCACTGTAAATATTCTCCTATCACAGGCTTTGTGGAAATTTTTACAGGGAGTCCTCGAGTTACCACACAGATCCGTTCCTTTGACAGTGATGTACGTTGAAACAGACCCTAGCCTAAGTCACTTACCTATCCTAGCACAGTTGTAAAATCATAAAAACACAACTAAGCCACAGAAAAAGGAAAACTCCCTCACTCATACGCCATGTTACTGTGTATTCTTCCTCTGCAATGGTGTGAGTCGAGTGGGAGTGGGAGTGAGCATTGTAAACTCGAAACGTCGCATGTTGAGTCCGTTGTAACTCGAGGACCCCCTGTACTAGCCAGTGACACCATAACAGAACTTCCAATCCTATCTGTTAATAACTCGAGAAGATATCCTAATCAGTGTCACAGGGGGTGCTGGAGCCTATCCCAGGACTCATAGGGTGAAAGATAAAGAAACACCCTGGACAGATACGCGCATTCAGACCTGGAGGCAAATCCATCTCCCATTCACCTGATGTCTTTAGATTGGGAGGGGCAACTGGCAGGAACCCACACAGTGTGGTAGTCGCCTAGTTGGTAAAACACTTGCCTGTGAACCTGGTGACCACAAAGTTGCAGGTTCAAACCCCCACTTCCTATCATTTTGTCCTTGAGCACGACACTTAACCCTTAGTTGCTCCAGGAGGACTGTCCCTGTAACTAATGACTGTAAGTTGCTCTGGATAAGGCCGTCTGCCAAATGGCCCCCCACCCCCCTTTTTTCCTATGTAGAATGGACCCTAAGCAGCTGACCAGGAATCGAACCCAAGACCTTCTTGCTGTCAGCAACTCCAAAGCATACCTGCTAAACATGTCTACACTTGGTTGTGGATAGAAGAAGAATGCTTTTGCTATTGCATCATTTTTTTGCTTGGACACTCCCACAGCGAGCTGCTCCTCCATGTTTGACTGGCACCAAACTTTGGGATCAATTGTTTAAGCAACATGTGTCATGCTGCCTTCAGTCCTACCAGTGGTCTCTGTGTAGCCTATTGTTGCCCTGCCTAATTGGCAATATAACGGTCAACATAAATATCCAACTCTTTTTGATAATGAAGGGCAGGTGATCACTCTTTTGCTCATATATGCCACTTTCCTTTACTTTACTTTATGTGACCACGGTATCAGGGCTGCCTTGTACACTGTATGAGCAAAAGTATTGGGACACACTTGTTTTTCAGGGTTTGGGCTAGGCCCCTTACTTCCAGTTAAGGTTAATCGTAATGCTTCAGCATACCCAGACATTTTGGATAATGGCATGCTTCTAACTTTGTGGAAGGCCCTTTTCGGTTCCCACATGACTGTGCCCCAGCATGCAAAGCAAGGTCCATAAACACATGGTTGGATGAATTCAGTGTGGAAAAACTTGAGTGGCTCAGACCTAAACCCCAACAGAGAATGCTTTCCTGTTGGTGTAAAGATTAGGCGTCCCCATATAGTGTATCAATCACCATACATGGGACTTCATCAGTCCTTGATGAGGAAACATTACGGTCAATATGAATTCAGGGGATGTTTACTGTCAATAGAAATAAAAATTTTCAGTCGTAAATGGTAGTATTAAGGAATAGATTGAACTTACTAGGTCAAGCCCCATGGTTATGATCAGATGTGACAGATGATAGCATCGCATTCAAGTGGCAGCTGCATATGTGAGCACCAGGATTTACTTCAAAATAAGGAAGCTCTATTCTTCAAACAGCCTGGATTCATTTTAAATGTGACGCGTGTTTAGTTGGGAGCTGATGAAAGACTAGGTACGCCTGATTTGGTCTAGAATTATGACGCTGCTGGCAGTATAACTGCCTTAAAACTGCACACTTTAGCTCCTAGCCCACAGTGGAATACGTTCAAAACATGTTTCATTATTCAAAGATATTCTGCCTTAATCAATAACATCAAAAGATTTTTAGGATAATGTGTAATAGGCTTTTCTCTGTGATGTTTTTGGCCAGTTTTCTTCTCTGATGATGAGGAGGCATTAGTGTAACTTTACATGCCCGGGGGCTCTGGTCATCTACACAAAGTATTTTCTCTTCAGTTTATTACATGCCAGGATTTTAATCACAAATGCAAGTACATACGCTGCACTCCCTGAAAGCGCCTGTCTGTGATGCTTAGACCAGTAATTATTTGCTATAAAATCTGATGGAAGTGGTTAGGAAATGTGAAAAAGGTCTATATTTTAACATTTAAACATGCAAATGTTGCTTACAGAATTACTAATATTGTACTAAAGCTACACTATAAGGACAAAAGTATAGGGACACCCAACCAGTACACCAATAGGGACACCCGACATTGCATTCAAATACATAGACTTTAATATTGGGTTTGTCCCACTTTGCAGCTATAACAGCTTCCACCCTTCTTGGAAGGCTTTCCACAAGATTTTGGAGTTTCTGTGGGAATTTATGCCCATTCATTCTTTAGAGCATTTATGAGGGCAGGCAGTAATGTTGGACGAGAAGGCCTGGCTTGCAATTTCCGTTCCGGTTCATCTCAAAGGTGTTGGATAGGGTTGAAGTCAGGGCTCTGTGCTCATCTAACCAAACTAATCCAACTATGTCTTTATGGAGCTAGGTTTCTGCGCTGGGGCACAATCATGCTGGAATAGAAAAGGTTTTTCCCCAAACTGTGTCCACAAAGTCGGAAACCTGGCGCTGTCCAAAATGTCTTGGTATGCTGAAGCATTAAGATTAAGTCACCTAATTAAGAAGTGTGTCCATGTAGTGTACAAGGGCCAGTTAGTGTGATCTAAATGCAGTTATGCTAACTACCATGCTAATTGCCATGCACTGCTAGCCATTTGGGGGTAGGTACTCAAAACACATCACTAATTGTAAATAAAGTACTTTATAATGAGATTTCTTTACTTATTATTTCTTTGCTTATTATGTCATCTGACTACACTAGACTGCTATTCTTGATTATAGATGAACTTTTAACATTTTTGAAACTACCCGAACTTCAGCCATATTTTAATAACATCTTTATGTATAAAATGTGCTTACAGAGCAGCTTCTGAATAAAAGATAATGCTCCCTTATTTAGATTATAAATCAGATATTTTGTCCTGTTTACAGTGGTGGAAAGTTTTTAGCTTCTGCAATGCTACCAAGACAAAACTAATGCACATGACACATTGATGACCAAATTATTTACATGCACCAGCACAAAATAAATATTTTTCCAAAAAATTGTGTTCTCCTTGAAACACATGATCAATAAGCAGCTATAATGTGATTATACAATTGTAACTAACAACAGTTAGCATAATGCATTATATGTACCACATTACTTCCAACTGTTTTTTGCCATTCATTAAAGTGTAAAATTACCATTTGCCATACATCAACACACCACAGCACACAGTGTGAAATTCTTTCTCTGTATTTAACCCATTCACCAAGTAAGGCAGTGGGCAGCTAGGAACACAGCGCCCAGGAAGCAGTGTGTGGGGACGGGACCTTGCTCAAAGGTATGTCAGTGGTGCCACTAGCAGCCCCGGGATTTGAACCAACAACCTTCTGATTACAGGGGCAACTCCCTAACCACCAGGCCACCAGCTTCCCCGTTAGCTTTTTTCCGATTGTGTTCTTTGAGGTACAGCCTAAAATCACTTGTGTTTCTACATTTTGTAAGAGCCGAAGGAGCAGAGTGGTCAGTAAATATAGCTTTCATGGACTAATAGGTATACAATAACCTGTTTCACTTAAGTATTTCTTTAAGATTTCACCTAAAGCCACTTGTGTTTCTTCTTTCTGTGAACTGACTGAAGGTCTACAAACAGTAGCTATAATATTATTTTCCCTGAGCAGAGTGTTTAGTAAGAGTGAGTAACAGCAAAAGAATCTTACGTGTTTCAGAAATGTAGGATCAAGAAATGAGTCACTAAATACGAGCTGGCTCATTTTACGGGCCAAAGGTTTAGCTTAAAAATGTCTATTTTCTCACAGAAAAGAAGCACGAAGTGCTCACTTTGGGTAAATCTCCTGAAAAAGCAGTTAAAATCTCTCTTTGCCTCACTTGGAGAAGGACACACACACACAAACACACCACAGTGGAGGCACCAGAGGATGTTAAATCTCCTTTACAGCAGCGAAAGTGGCAGTGTCTTTTAAGTGAAGTGACAAGGAGAGCTCTCTCTCTCTTTCTCTCTCTCTCTCTCTCTCTCACTCACTCTCTCTCTCTCTCCCTCTCTCTCTCTCTCTCTCCCTCTCTCTCTCTCCCTCTCTCTCTCCTCTGTTATTGTAAGGCAGTGATTAACTCAGAGGTGAATTGGTCTTCCATTGTCAACACACACGGTTCCCTTGGCAACCAGGTTTCTGGCTTTCTGGAGCAGAAGGCTGAAAGAGGAGGGGCCGGGGGGGGGTCAACAACTGCACACACACACACACAGACAGACAGACACACACACACACACACACACACACACACACCACACACAGAC